>JABFQC010000452.1:0-27453 GCA_022817085.1 Psilanteris sp. ZL-2020
TACATAAATTATTTGACTGATTCAGTCAAACAAATGGAACAGACAATAAGAATCATTTAGCCACATTGGATAAATACAAATACTTAATATATTTAAAATATGTATGTGATTTAAATAAAAACCAATAAAATTCATTTATGTATCAAAACCAAACCTTTTTTTTCGTGTATAACATTATTGTTGTGGATTTAATTCAATGCAATTACTAATCATGTACTCAGCTTCAACGATTATAAATAAATTGAAATAATAACAATAATAATACAAATAATACATAAAAAAGGACAAATGCACATTAGCGAATAATTTTATAAATAATTTATAATAATGACAAATTATTTCTGTCTTTTCAATTATCATAATGTGAAAATGTATAAAGTACTATATACAACAGCCGATCAATAAACTCGTAAAATAATGTATTAATTTACGAGCAGACAAAGTACGAGGTAACGTCGATGTTATTCGATAAGAAAAACTATTTGAGTCAACGACTTGGCAGAGATTTTGATACAATTTAGTCCGTGATTACTTTCTCTGCGTGTACAATAAATTACATCAGTTGGCTAAAATGTGTAAAGAGTTTCCAGTAAATCGTATCTGTCATTGGGCATAATTATGTTGCATATATCATTCCTTAACTGTTATGTGATAAATACGACTTTGTACTTAAGCAACCTGTTAAAATTATTCTAAATTTTAATACTTCTAATAGAGATTAAACAAAATTAACAAAAAATTACAAAGTTAACTTGGTTACTTGTAGTGTTTTCATATCAAATAAACCGTTATAAATTTGCAAAAGTAAATAAATAGATAATCTAATTAAAAAATAAACAGCCCACTTTGGTCGTTTAAAAAATTATCTTCAACAAACAATCCGTTTTCTTTTTGAATTAAATACGCATTAAAATTTTGTTTCAAAGCAATTCAGTTAAACGACCGAGCAGTACCTCTGCTGAATAAGAATGAAAAACCAAAACCAGCCAAACAAAACGGCCACGGCGTACGTAATAATTTAAACTCGTGCATGTATTCGATGTCGTGAACATCAATTAATGACGAAACTTGCGAGTCGTATTTCGATTTACATATTTATAAGACCCATCATACGTCGACAATCCACCTCTCAATTTACAACTCGAATCGAACTCTGCCATTTTTGCGCGCGTCGAAAGTTTCGTCATTCTTATATTGCCGCGTTGAAAAACGAAATTCGTAGTGGTTTGCTCGCGCGTTTGTTTAAAGGCGATAACAAAGTTGGCGCACGAAATCGGCATTCATTGGTTCGACTGAGCCGAATGAATTCATTACAATCAATAGGAATTCCTTAATAATACGAATAAACGGCTTTTTGCAAATAACATTTATGATTCGAAATTCGTCATACTCAACCGCCGATGAATTCGACTCTTATCAAATACCGCGCGTTTTGCTTCTACAGATTACGGATTAACTTTTCAACCAACAAACTATTTTGCCGATTCGATTCATTGTCGTTTCATTGTCGACCGATTACGACATTGTCATGCGAATGTTATACGAATTCTGTTCAAATTAGTTTGTCGTTTGGATCGCGCATTACGAATTTTATTATTAATTTTCGCGGAACGACGTTCAATTATGAAAATCAAAATGATTATGTTAAAGTATCATTATAGCATTATTATTTATGGCTTTCATTAAGCACATGCTAAATTAATACGTGTGCAGTAGCAAAAATAAATGTACTTCATAGTTATGTATTAATCAAATAGAAAAAACTGTATAAATGTGATAAATTAAAGTTTGGTACAAAAGAAAAATAAGCAAAATTAGCATGTCACATCAATGAAATTATCTATAAATATTATATTTTTTTCTATGATTATATAAAATTTGTCTCAACGTAGCAAATATATATTATTTAATATAACCAATATTTCTTTATCTAACATCTCACTGGTATTACTGTTATTACGAATGTAATATAAATTGCATATGAATTTTGACGTTTTAAAAGTTGTCCTTTTCAGGAATTCGTTGGTTGAACTGACTCGTGGATGTTAAACGTTGATGGATGAGTAATTGGTAGACAACTATTAGGTTTCTGGTGTGTAATTTGAAAGAACAACATAATACGTGGTAGCCGATGTTAAAATAACACGGCCAAGCGAGGCAGTATTTTTCTGATTAAGCGGGCCCAATGATTAAGGAAATTATACGCTCGCGTCGTCGAGTTCACGTTCGCCATCTGTGAAACGCGTATACAAATATCCGCTCCCGTAGACTCGAAAAAATAAAAGCGCGCGGATACGCGTTTTTTCGCGACGTCCAATTTAATTACTCCGCTGAATCGCGCGAGTCAAACGTCTGAGCCGCTTTGCCAACAAAAATGTTTGCGCAGTCTTAATCTTATTAATTGCAAACAAGGGAGGAAACGCCGCGCCTCGTTTTATAACGAGGATTCGAATTAGACGCACGTTTATTTGGTTTATTTTTTTTCGCGATACTCGTGGTATTTGCTCGATCGAAACAAAAAAGACTGCCAAAAGCAATCAATTATTTTGCCGGGCCGATCGCCGACATGTGCGCCGGCAGAAATGCGTCGTGCACGGGAGGTGTAAGTGCATAAAAGGTCAGTGCGAGATCGCAGCTGGCTGATACTCCCGAGTCACGAAGGGCCATAACTAACGATCCGATCCTACGAAGGACCCACTACGACTGTGTAAAGCGTTCTGAAGTTATCCAGGGGGTGAGGCGCGCCGCGTTACCCCCACCGCGCCCAGCCGCGCCCCCGTCGCCGCCCCGCCATGCCTTCCCCCACCGCGCGCCCGCTCCGCTTCGCCTCGGCTCGCTTTTCCAGACTCCAGTGCGAATCCGTCTGTCGCCGTGCGAACGTCGCTTCGTGCATCCGCGGGTCGCACGTGCGTCGCTCCGAAAGCAATCTGTCCGGAAAATGTTGGACTCGCGAGTGTCGCCGATTGGTGCGTGCTGAACGGACGTTGTTGTTTTCGAGTTCGGTGACACTGTGTCCAGTGGATATGGATTAAGACGTTGCCGGGAGCGAGATTAACCGCGAGATAAGGAGGTGAGCCGCAGGTTTCGCGAATTGTTAACGAGCGCGAGCCAAATAAGGCCGCTGCCGTGGCCAAACTCGTTTCGCGGGTCGGAAGCACGGGCGCGCGACTTTGCGCGTTTTCCGCGTACGTTTTTTATTCATCGGCCAGTCGTACTTTCACCTAATACCCGTTGTTGCGATCCGAGACAATACTTTTGCCTGCAGTAATCATTGCAAACAGTCTCGTTCGACTGCGGGTTTTATTTCGCTGGCGTAAAAGGGCATTCCGATGCGGAGTTGAAAATAAAAAAAAAGGAAAAAGCAAACGCGCGGCCGTGCAGCCGGCCGAGCCGTGGTGCGGATTCGCCAAGTCAAATAAATATTGACTCGCCAAACGAAACCATTGCCAGCGAAAACAGATTACCCGAAATGAACTCCCGCCGTCCGACAGACCGGCTTTTAAAACCTTTCAAAACAGCGAATCAAGATCCGAACGAATTCTTCTGCAAATCAAAACAAACGTCCAACTACGAGGCCTGTTTGAGCTATCGCCCTCGCGCTCGTAGATTTTGGCGGAGCGTTTTGTCGCGCGCAACTCGCGGGGCATTATCATACTAAATTGAACCGTCATTTGCGGAGATAAAACACGATCGAGTGGCAAAGTTTATACTCTCCGGTGCGCGATTACACTTGGCTGTTTATAACGCTCGCGAGAGATTTGCACCGCTTCTCGTCTGAGATATTAATAAGGAAGTGGTTAATATCACCTTAAAACTCGAAACCAGAATCAAGAAAACTCGACGCGAGTACAGTGTTGCCGAATGTAAAACATAAATATTGACAGTTGAGTCCATACACAAATAATTAAATTTTATAAAATAAATGCAGAACAGAATCAAATTCTGATTTCGAATATCTATACATTTATATTGTTAAAAATATATAAAATAAATTTAAACATAAACTTGGACAAGCATAATCTTATATTGATATATATAAATGATAATAACTGCTCGTAAAAGTAAATTATGTTTTCCATAAATTTTATGTATGTTAACTGATATTTTTCTATCACAACATACTTTTTATATGTTATAAATGTGAAATAACAAGATATTAACTAATATAACGTTGCCTATAAATAAAGCTAAATAAATTAATTCAATCAATAATGAATTTAGTTTACATACGCTTAGAAATTATGCTTTATTATTAAATTATAACAATATATTTTGTTTAATTTTATGTATATTCTAAAACTAAATATAGATTAAAGTAAGTTTATCTGTGAAGAAAAATTCAGAAATGTATTCAATGTGAATTGAGGTATTAAAAATTCATTTCATTATATATTCTATAAAAATGTTTGTTTTTACTGACCAATTACTTAATTATTAATTAATTGAAATAAAAAATTAATTATTTAACTATTAATTATTTTATACTGTAACTTAAAATAAAACTTACTCAGTATCTTAAAGAATTTGAAAGCATTTAAATAAATAAGTATATCGAATTAAATATGGATTCAAGCAATATATTTTTTATCTCCAAGTCGAAACTGTTATTAAGCTAAAATATTGTGATGTTTATGTTTTAACATTGTCAATATCATAGTCATAACCTAATTTTTGGTTTGATTATTTATGAATTAATTATTCTGGCGTGCATTCAACGGCTCCATTATTTTCATATATTTTATACCAAACACGACCAACTCGTATTATATTATATTTTCGTAAGTCTCCGGTTTCGAATTATAAGGTGCAATTAACCACTCGCTATTAATAAACCCCCGACGACAAGAGTAAAAATCAGATAACTTGGCAACAAATTGATTGTCCATTTAGATATGCAAATGACGCGTCTTTATAGGCGCATACATTAGGGCGTTGTTTCCGCCCGACGGAATATCAAAATTTGACTGCACTTGTTCCGTGCGCCGCGATTGATTTATGAAAACGCATTGAAAAAGTTGCAACACACGACAGCGCGATCTCCCCTCGGGCTTCCCTGTTTACTTTTCGTCCCGCTGTTACATTCTGATCCTGCTAGAAAAAATGACTGACTTTTAACGAACTGTATTTTGGTGTTGTTGCGTCTGTCAACGCGGCCGTAAATCGTTGGACTTGAAAACAGATTGGGTCAATGTATCACATTTTTGTTTCTTCTCCCGTCGAACCTTTTTACGACTCCAAATCCGTAATAAACTTATTGCGCGTACAAAGATAACATTCACAGGTCGTCTTTTTTTCTTCTTCTTTTTGTCTCGAAACGCGTTCGAAATGTTTACACGTGCGTCCCTTCCCGCATTCTTTCGTCGACTTGTGCCGTTTTCTATTGGCTCGAGCAATTTCCTAGCTGTTGAACTTGGAGCATTTTCAATCAGGAAAATAACGAGACTCGGGTTATGTCAGACAACGTTGGATATCCGTTTCCGTAATCAGACGTCGTTCTGGCGCGTAATTTAAGACGCCAACAAAATTACGCTTTTCAGATCATTTTGCGAAAATTATATAATTGGACGTTATTGCGTATATGGCATTATTCTGCGTTCGCGCAAAATTAGTTTCGTACCAAAGATGGCTGCTACCGAGGTTCATTGCATTATCGTTCACGTTTCAATTGCAGTTACACGAATTAAATCTACTGTCTTTAATGCTAAAAATGATTTGATTCAATTTTATGATGGATATTTAGAAACTTGAATTTCTCTCGTCTCCGCAAACGGGCATTATGGTTTCGCTCGTGTTTGCAGTCGGTCGACAGAACGCGAACTATTGCACGGCGCAGCGGCTTTTAAATGTTTTGATTATTTTGTTAATTTTATCCCTTGCTCGATTAGTCTGGCGCGCTTCGTCAACAATTGGTTGTCAAGGTCCTTGACGAAAAATAGTTACAAATACAAATAAATCCTATTTGAAAGTTATACAAATTTTATAAGAAATCGTTAATTTTTGGTTTATTTGAAATCTCGTTTTTTATGTAATAAATGTAATAAAACATGTATTTTAACTACTTTTTTTAATTTATTAAAGTTGTTATTTTACTTTCTCACAACTTTAATTTTTAATTAATGCAATAATTTATGTAACATCTCTGTATTTTTTATTCAAGTTGTGTTAGTGTCAAATACAACGGACAAACGAAAAAAGGTGTCTTTTTGAAAAATTATACAAATCTGAATGAAAACTTGAATTATTGATATTTGTATTTCATTCTGCGATTATACTTACTTTGAACTCACCTCAGTATATAATTTTTTTCAGCATACGTACTTGTGAAATATACCTGTCAAACTGCAGCGGCATAACATTATTATTATGGTTATCGTGCTTAATGAATACAGACAATCTGTAATTTCAAAATATACACTCTCTGACTTGTAACGCACGAATTATATTGACAGACAATGCAGTACGTTTTGCTATTACTATTGCGCTGAAACTTTCGCCGTCGAAAACGAACAATTACACTGAAGATGAATAATATGCGAATATTTATTTGCGAACTAATTCAACGAGCTTCAATTGTAATACCCTTTAGTACCGGATTAATAGTTGAACGATAATCGCTTACTTATGTTTACTTCGTTTGAAATGTATTGACTCTGCTTAGAGAATATGTACTTTTCCACGCAAAGTCAAATTTGACTTAGACATTGATCCGAATCGCGCTATTAATTTCGATATCAATAATAATGCCACTCAAATATGTACCGTATAAATTTTGACGTTTCTATTTTCGGTTTTTTTTTGTTTTAATAAATACAATTTTTTTTAATTTATTTTAATATTTTTCAATTCAAAAATATTTATAAATATAATGTTTGTATTATTTATGTTTATGCTTATATTTTATACAAAGATTTTTACACCAACGAATTAATTGCCGTTGATCTTTAGGCGTATAATAATAAATCGATAGAGGTTAATATGCTGAAATAATGCATATACAAAGAGGTTTTATAAGCATTCGGTTTAAATGCTATAGATGAATTGTGGATCCAGTATTAAAATATATTCCAATATATATATATATATATTAAAAATTTAAATCCTGTATAAAACGGAATAATAAAACTCTATAAAACTAATATTAAAACAAATACACTGAAACACATAATCTAACGATTATTACCAAATTATATAATAAAAGTAGAGAAATTGTACAAAATATGTAAAATATATAATGATTAATACATGCTGAAAGTTTGTCAACAATTAACAAACGATTTACAAAAATCGCTTTTTCTTTTCAACCGCGTATTTATTCAACTTTCATTATATCTATAATTTAATCTAATTAGTACGATTATTTTTTCGATTATATTTGATTTTACGTTGCACTAAGATTTATTATAAATTGTACATCTAACTTTTTCCGGATTTTAAAGAATTTGAAATTTACAAAGCATTGAAAAAGACTGATACAATTTTTTTATAAACGTATTATATTAATTTAGTAATATTTTTTGTATACACAATTTCCCTGCTCACAAATTCATGTCTGAAGATAAGAAATACTTACGGACCGCGCTTCCTCGAACTGTCAAGTTGTGAAAAAGAAATTTTACTCTAGTAATTCTAAAAGTATAGGCGGTGAACATTTGTATTATCTTCATGTTCCGCTATTCCATTTTAAAGGAACATTTGTGTAACGCGATGTCAGACTTGCAAAAGAAAATAATTTTTACACGCCTTTGTAATAACTTGGTTCTTTCAACAAATTACATTTATAAATACACTTATTAAATATAACAACGCTTTTCCAAACATTTGACAAAAATTTCCAAAAATTTATATAAATAAATAATATATATAATATAAACAAATATTTACAGTTTTATAAATATTGTTGATTTTATGTTTGAAGTTACAGTCATATTTCAGTCTATTGGCAGCCTTTACAATTCTTATTAATAGAAATAAACAAAGTAAATAATTCTCTGTTTACAATTTTCCATTCATTAAACTTTCTTTCAACAATCATTCTCGCTTCAAAATTTGAGAACACAAATATATTTGCATATATGTTGAAGTGAAATTTCGTATTTTGTTTAATTATTATTAGTTTCTCGATCAAAACAATGCGAATCAACGACTTATTATAAATCTTACAAAAAAACACTCCAACGATTAATATTATATTCGAAATATATCATAGACGTACCAATTAACCAATCAGACGTAAGCAATTAATTATTTTATTGGCTTCCGTGAATTTCACTACGATCATAAAAATGCATCGACGATGCGCGCGGAATACACAAAACGCCGCCCGCAAAATTGCATACAAAGTCGTACAGATGAAATTCGATTCGCAGTCAGTTCCGCGTTAATGAACTACGCGTTGTTTAACAAATAAGTATCGTATTGACTGGTACAATTGCGATGTAAAGGTATTGGACGTTTTAATTGCGAGATAAATAAATTATGCATCCGGTTATTCGCTTGCAACTGAACAAATTATTATCGCAAACTTTCACGATCGGCACCCGCGTGTTTCAATTTCATTTCTTGGTTTAACTTTAGCTAGTTATGTGTTGTTATTAATCGCGAAAGCGAACAGACAAGCATCCCACGATCGGATGAATATCTGGTAAGACGCATCTACTTCGTCTCAAACTACGCGCGTTTCCGATACAAGCGACCAACACTCGTAGCGTCCTTTTGATTTATAAAGTTCAATGCGCGCAAATCAAACAATCAAATGGCTCGTTTGCCAACGAAAACAAGTTAGCAGATTAACGTGAAATGGAACGCAACCATTGCGTTATTAACAGACTGTATTTTCCCGTCGTACGAATCCGCAGTCAAATTGTTTGTTTACAAAATGAGTTCTCGGTCGGGGCTATTTTTAAATGGTACATTACCATTTCTAATTTTATTTAGTATTAAAGAATATAGTTATTAAAAATAATAAAAAGTTAAACAAATTGTAATATGGTGATTTGAAAAACGGGACTTCTATGAGTCGATTTGTAGTTAAATTATAAAATATATCAACACTTTTTTCTTCTCATTATTTCGTTAACTTCATCCCTCTTTAGAACTTTGTCAACAATCCAACTTCAGGGTCATAACAAATCACACAATCGTTTTATTTTATTAATTTTTAATTACAAACAAATCTTAATCAACAAGCTTGAAGGTCAACAACATTCCACTGTTGATACAGAACAATGCAACTGAAAACGACTTGTCATGAATTTGAATTGACTTGCAATATATACATAAACAATTATCAAACAGATTTAATTGACCGTTCGTAACGCCCGGACGAAAACCAACCGAGGTTCGCAACGAGCCACACACGCTCACTCGGTTTGTTCCGCGTTTCACTCGCCACGCTGCAAACGAGCAGCGCGTCTCAGCCGCCGCACATAATGGGATGCGGCCGATTCGAGCCGGCGAAAAGAGGCTCGCGCAAAGAAAGACACGTGCGCCATCTGCAGTAGACGAGCGGCTCGCGCGCTCGCGGTGCATTCGTATTCCCTGTGCCGAACGCACGAATGACCCTTACTCCATTTCTGTCCAATAGCCTTCCCTTCCCCCCGTTTCTTGTTCAGTTTCTTGTTCAGTCGCGGCATTCGAAAACACGGCTCCGCGGACCAAGCGTAAACAACACACGTCCGTTTCGCGGGTTACGTGATTTTTTAGGAATTCCGAAAGAGTATATGCGCACGTACGTGTGTATATATATAAATATATATATAGCGATATTTATGCATTTACATTCGTACATACATCACAGTCTGTTTTGAATTCGAGTTTTCGGACATTTTGAATTCCCTTCTTTTCCCGACTGTTTGCGTTTTTCACGTTTCCATCTTCTTAATTAGATCTTGGTAACATTCGAGGTGATTTGTTGGTTTAAAAGCACGCGCCAAGTATTCGCTCCTAACGAGCTTCGTTTGTTTACCGAACGGGCGCCTCGAAGGAGGAAAGTTGACGGATTAGCGTCATGCGTTACCGCGCTGTAACGACGACTTAATTTGCGACGTCTGACGGTTCGCGCCGCGTCGGTATCGGCGTTGTGCGGCGATGCAACTTTATACTCGGATTAATTGGCGGTCCGATTCGTGGCAATTTGACTCTAACAATTACCGCGGTTCGAGTTATCCGTAGGGCCATAATGCAACTACGTCTGGTAAAAATAATTGGCGTCGTTGTCGCTGCTGTTATTATGATTATTTTATTACGCTCGCGGTTGACAAAGCGCAACTCATCGTGAAACAACAATCGGGTTTTGGGATGTGTTCAGACTAAACTCATTTTATTAAACAAAAGCTGGTACTAAAACGCCGACAATACTTTTGCGGGCGAAAATTTTCGCATACTATTATTGCGTTAACACGATTTTCCAATTCCCTTCCTTTACGTTTGCTTTATTATTTTTAGTTATTGCTTACATATATATATATACATATGGGTCAGCATCAAATTCCATACTTAATCAAAATTCATACCATAACTTGTATACCTACATTCAGAATAGTTACAGGTATACCTGTCATGGTATGGATTATATATATATATATGACTTATACAGTGATTGACATGGCTTGTCTTTAAAGTCCATTCTTTTCTCTTTTTGATCTGTAACCGCGCTCGTCAAAATTCGCATTTCAAATAATTACGCGAAAATTCGAAAATCTCATAAAAAAAGGTATAATTATTTTTAATAAATTGTAATTACGCGAGTGCAGTTGAACGCATAATTGTACATAATTCTATACACAAATGATTCTTCAAACGAAACGATAAACTCGGCTGAAAATATAATTATTATGTTGTTGTAAAATTACCCCCTGCGTATTATGTTATTATTATTTAATTAAGCCTCTCGGATTTAATTTAAGTCAAATCTCGACTTGAGTTTTTACGGAGTTACTTCGTAGAACTCAGGAGGTGCATTTTTTAAATGACGCGATATTCAATGTGTTTATTTACATACGTCTGTGTTTGCGTGTTTACATTATAAATGCTTAAATTGGGTTTCCATAACTAATAAGAGAATCGAAACAATATTTTATTTTGAATTTGAAAAAGAAAAAGAAACTTAAAACTCGTTACCGTTTTGCATTTTATACCTAAGAAAATGAATTCTTCGCTGTTTAAATGTTTCTTTTTACGAAAGACGTTGTAATATCATAAAACAATTGCACGCTAAATTTGAATTTAATGCTCGTAAAGTACTTTTAATTTAATAACATACAAAAGTAGAAACAGTTTTATTATTTAAAAGTAGTAAACAGCTTAGCGCAAACGACGCTTTCCTATATACATATATATTCATATAGGTATATACACCTAAGTTTGTAAAAGTTAAAAAACTCTTAATAATACAATGCATGCAATTTTCAGATGAAAGTCTTACACTGTAAACACAGAAAGTTTGGGCAAATAAAATACATGAGAACTGTAATGCAATGCAAAGCATCACGGTAGTAGATTATTTTTTTCATAAATTATATATTAATTATTTAATTAATTTACGAGTTTTAAATTTATATTTATTGGTATTTTGGTTTTATTACAAGATATATGTAAAATTATAATAAAAGATATATTATTATTATTTATAGTTGTTCGAGCAGGATGTCAAATAAATATATGATTTCGTTTTATATCACTAAATATTGATTTGTAATTATATTATTATTATAAAATTAGATTCTAGTTATCACAAAAATGGTAGAATTATGATTATTATACTTATAAATCAATACGTATTATTAGGAATCTAAATATGATTTTTGATATTTTTATAAGAAACGGTCGAAATCGGTCAAGCGATTGTGTATATTTGTTACACTCGGTACACTCTGAATGTGCCAAATGAAGCGTTTATCGCAACGCGTTTTCGTTATTTATTACAATTCCGGCACGGACGAGAGTCGTGCAGCGATAATTGCAATTGACTGTGATTCGAGCTCTGGAATCAAGTGGATCCAATTTTTGACGCGTGCAAATCAAACGAATAACAATACACAATTTTGACAACGGGTTTATACGGGTATTGTTTTGCACGCGCGTCGGAATAAAATGAAAACGAATTATATGTACGCGTCTCACCTCTCGTTTGAATATAGCGGAAGCGCGCAAAAATTTTACAGCAGGACTCGCGTACACACAGAATTTATTTACCTTTGTGTGCTCGCGGATTCAAGAACGCGCATTAAAATTCGCGCGTCTTGATCCGTGAATATGCAATCGGATGCGAGCGCTTCGACAAACAGTTTTCGGAGAAGAAAAAATGTCGAGCACAAAGTTCAAACGAGTTGAAATCGATAATAAATTATTCGCGGAAAAAAAAGAAATGCTGCAGCTTGAAAATGTACAAAATTGCGCTACGAGGTGCCACGAAATATTTTAGGTGTATATTTTATATGCCACGAAAAGCATATATGTGTTTTCTATATAGTTCTCCAAAATATTTATTTAAAATTATAAAATGTTACAGTAAAAATAATAAACAAACGCGAAAACACGGTTGAAGAATATTTTATTGTTTGTTTACGTATTTCGTGCTCTTTGTAACTGAAATTCAAAACATTACAATTTTAGAATACAAATATTATACCAATATTATACTAACAACATATATGCGTATAGTTTGTCTATACTCTTCTTTTATTAACGTACCAAGTATTGACAAGATTGTAATCATTTTCATCAGCAATTTTATCAACGCCGCAATTTCGTTGCTCTTTTTAAATCATCAATTTTCTATCAAACCAAACATGTCAGTTGAAACCGTACATTGTCGTCAATGATTTCATCATCAACTCATTGCGTCAACAGAATGATTGCGATTTTTCGTTCGTCGCCACTTTCTTTCTGTCTCTCTCCAGTTCGCAATGATGTACGTTTTCAAACGACGCGTATTTTTCTCGCCGAGAACAAAAGGCGGAACAGCGATAACGCGATTAATTGAATGCAGCGTGCCAGATTTATCAAGCCGGGAGTGAACTTTGCACGATGGAATTCAACGAGGAGAGAAATGCAAAATGATCGGTGTTTATCTGCGACGCACGGTCATAGAGACGCTTCCTTCCTGTGCAGGTTATCGTATTGCGCGCGGCCGACGGTTATGCGTCGCTCGGCGTGATAAAATTGCGCGCTTACGTTACGCCAGCGTGTTTATATCGAGTGTCGAATTAAGAGCTACTATATCGATTGCACACGTTTCTCGAAAGTTGTGTTGGACGCAAACCCCCAGATAAATCGGTTTCGCATGTCCGCAAAGCAATACTATACGAAAGTTCACATCTCGTATTCTTTGTGTATATCGATTCGGCGAATCGCGACTTACGCGACGAACAAATAACACGATCAAAGTATGCACTTTTTCGTGATACAGTTTCATCTTTTTTAAATAGTAGACTGGTGCGTTTCACATTCTTTTTTTATTCTTTCATAAATTTATACCTCCAATAACTATTACTATAGTTTTACACGAGTCAAGTGACATTTGTCGCAAACGCGTAGACCAAATTGTTTGCGTATAATGGTGTCGGAACCGAAATCGTCGCTGATTCGGTAAGGAAAGAAAGTGTTTCGGATTTTTTTCCACGGATTCGATCGACGAATCCGTTGCATGGGTTTACCGAGAAAAACGTCGCCGTTATAAATGCGGTTAAACATTCTTTTTTTTTTTTGAGTGCAATAACTTCTAATTTATGCGGCTGTATATGAAATGGAAAAATATGATAACACGGTCATGTTGAAATTGATAAAATGCACGTGATTATACCAAGCAATAAATTATTGTATTTTCTTTGCTTGGTGTGTTCTTGGAATAAAAATAAGAAAATGTACTGTCAGTTATTGAATGGTTATTAATTCAAGCAGGGTTTTCGAATTATTTCATGAAGCGAGGTATGGTTGAGCCCTGTATCATAAATAGTATAACTGCTAACACTGTGTTTTCCAATTGTATCTATTAACTGCAAAAATTAGCACCATATTATTGGAACAAAATTTTTACGCGATTATACGACTTGCGATGTTTAAGCGTTTTTCGTGAATTCGATAATAAGTTTAAATATATTCATCGTCTCGTTGGCTGTTTACTTTTTGTTGAAGATCGTCTTCAATAAGTTCGGAAAAATCAATGTCATTTTACATCGTAAAACATGAGGTTGAGTTTAATAATTAGGCTCTATTACTATGGCTCATTTTTTAGAGTGTTGATATACTTTTGTATTCGAATATATATATATATATATTCATGTACGTAGATATAATTTCATAAATTTATCAAGAACAATTTATTTATTATTAGAAACTAAAAATAAACTGAATACAAGTAAATTATTAATTCAAATTACAATGTATACTTTAAAAATGTAAAATTCACCATTCTGTAAATTTAATTTATTTTCGAAACAACTGTTTATTACCAAACAGTTTATTGTGTATTGATATATAATAAAAATGGAACTAAAAATATAGACAAAAGAAGAAATCAAATTATATATATATATATATAATTATTCGAAAATAAATTTAATTTACAGAATGGTGAATTTTACATTTTTGAAGTATACATTGTAATTTAAATTAATAATTTACTTGTATTCAATTTATTTTTAGTTTCTAATAATAAATAAATTGTTCTTGATAAATGTATTCAATAATTTATGAAATTATATCTACGTACATAAATATATAGTCAACGTTATGCGTTTTTTTAAAGAACCATTATCTGTATATCAATAATTACTAATCATTATAGAACTCTTATCGTGTTTTTCAAATGATTTCCGCTTTGAACTATTAACAAATAGATAGCATAAAAAATCAGTTTTATGTCTTTGTTCCTTTTAATTTGCTTGCTTTCAAAACGATATGTATTAGGTAATTCGATATAGATCTAACGCTCTACATACACAGAAAATCCATGTAAAATCAAATGGAATTTTATTCGTCAATCCAGGACATTGAAATGAAATTATTCATCGATGAAAAATACAAATCTTTCGGTTAATTAAAAAAAAAAAAGAGATAATACTTTTTTTTAAATTTGACATACAAAATAAAACTGTATTTAAAGTATATTTTACCAGTATCATAATGGAAATCGGACACTCTCCAGTTTTTTTAAGAATCACAATCGATAGAAACATCTCTATTGAATTTTTTGTTTAATCTAAATAAGAAAGCGAAAGACTAAATGTGTCATCTAACAAAGAATAAAATTATTCCAGTTTATTGCCTATTAAAACTACAGTACAATATTTAATAATTATCCTTTAAAATTTAAAATACTTTAGTTACAATTTGACGTTTTATTACAAATAATAGAATAATACATGATTTTTGTCTAAATATGTTTGTTAAATTAGAAGAATGTTAGTAGCAAGAAAACCATATCTTTGATAATAAAATAAAAAAATTATTATTTACATCCGATAATAAATCCGATTGTTTTGAAAGCCAAATATACCTCCCGTATAAAACCCTTTCGTTTTATATTCGTTATAATTATATAATGTTGCGTTTTGGAGCTTCGATTAATCCAGTTTCCGACGCGCGCGGATAAACAAGGACAACTTGCTCGCAGACCTTAACCGCGTTCCCGATAGACGCGCGCTATTTTCCGGCTGAATTATGCAACGCGATTAATTTCGCGTTGTTAGCTCGGCGATCGTGGGCGACGACTCGCACATCAGCATAACAAACGACGCGAGCCAAAGATACGCGTCCGCGTTAACAATGTCGCGAGCGCGCGGGCGCGCGCGCGATCCACGCAGGCGCCGCAATCAGGCGCGAATCACGCGCCATTCAAAACTCGGGCGTAATTTAATATTTGCGCGCGAACGTTCAATTTGTCGCATTTCGCGCGATTGTTCTGGTTGAATTGAACGAGGGCTCGATTTTTCGCGCAATTCGGCGCGTCTGCACCGTGTGTTTTATGGAACTTGGTCATTTACATATCGCAGACGCAGTGCGACCGACGCTAAAAGACGCGTTAAATATCTGAGTCATCAATTAGACGGGCCGAGGCGTTGAAAACTGTTGTATCAACACGAAAAAATGTTCGAGCAACGTTAATCTGCTGTTTAAATTTGGAACGAGCATCAGCACGTCGTTACGAAAAAAATATACCTCGTCGTTTCGTAATAACAGTTTTCTGATTCCTGCGGATGTTAAGATACGTTAAATAATGAATGATTTAATGTTTCAGCGTTTTTCATTTCGACGTTATTTTTAAACGCGACTATTTACGGCGACTATAGTGGATGCAAAAAATGTGTGTATGAATCACGCACGCGAGTCCAAATGTCAATGACATAACGTACCGCACTAAAACACTAATTACCGCAAAAAAACGCGTTATAATTAATTCGCACATCGTTTTTTCCGCGGCTTATCTCGCAGCCGAAGTGGCGTGCTTGTAATAATTGGAATTCGAATCTTAAAAAGATACGCGCGGGCGAGAAAAATAGCCGCGGTTCGAGCCGATGAATGCAAACAACGGCGCTTCATTATTGAGTTTATTGAGGGAATATTAATCCGTAGTCTGAATTCGATTCTTATATTAATTACGAGTTCAAAGTTAACGCCGGTCCAATGAGAAAAATAATATCCAAAAAATAAGCAAATAAACAGGTTGTAATTGCACAGTTTTGAACAAAATGTGCTTGAAGTTTCAAACGTTGATTATCAACGAATTGTATTTAGATAAATAGTCATTTTTTACAATGAAAATTTGCACTTTTAAAAGGTAATACTCTTAATAATATAATGTAATTACAAATTATTGCTATCAAAGTAAAATTCATTATGATTATAACTGAATTTATTAGATTCGTTGATTTTGCAACGTTTGCAACTTCACGCACATAAAAAAGAGCAATTTTATTGTCTGAATACCTTGTTTTATTAGTTTACCTTAAGATAATTGTCAGTTTATTTACAGCGAAATATTTTAAATAGTCAATCCAAATTATTTCAGTAACACATAACTAAAATATTCCTATTTAGTAGTACAATAAAGCCCTTTCATATTACTCTTTGTGTACGAAATTTGATATGCTTCTTAAATACACGAGATAATTACATTTGGGTTTATCTCACAGGAAGCAGATTGTACTGATGAGGTGTGTGATTTAGCGTCTAGGTTAAAATGGCCAATGGTGTCATTATCGCGACGAAAATAATAATGTTTAAATAAATGACAATTTAAATATATTACTCTAATTTGAAAACTTACTTATCTGCATACTGAAATACGCGAAAGGAGTAAAGGGACGTAACCGCAATAAATGGTAATTTGATGCACATCCTTCGTTGCTGTTAGGAAGGAAAATGTCTCGTCTAGAAAATAATTGAACCAAATTTCCAACTAATCGATTCACTGGCTCTTTGTATGGCGTTCAGCAATCGAGACTGAACCGATTGACGGAACATAAAAGCAAATGTAAGACTAATTTTCCAAGTATTACAAAATTGCGTAAATTAATATTATTGACGCAAATTCATTTTGGGAAAGCCAAAAATCGGCTTTCAATATATTTCATATTTACCATACTATTGAACAATCAGTTCGCATACACTTACGTATAAACACACACATGTATATAGCCACCTGTGAGCATACGAACATTTTGGCAATAATCTGCAGTCTGGTTTCGCTCAGGGCCGTATCTTTACACGCATGTCTATATTTTTAGAGCGCTACCCTTAATTTGCATCCCTAAAATATGACTCCGCTTACGATCGTTTGTGCTCGGGACAACGATGCGACCGAACGGCGCGATTTGGTCGCCGTGGTGCGCGGCAAAGAAGCGCCCCGGCGACGATCAACGCCGACAATGACTCGTCACTTTGTGTGGCGAATCAAAGCTACGTTGTCGGCGTCGATTCAGCGGCGCAACTTATTTATTGCGTTAATTATAACGTGACTGCCTGCTCGTTACGAGGAAGCGTGTGTTCCAGGGGCTGAATGGCATGTCGTAGGCCGCTGGCGACGTCACAGTCGGCCATTGTGGCTAAATGAATTATTTTTTAACGAGGCGCCATTATACGCGACGGCACAATGTCGCTTTTATCCGCGCAAACGGAACAAAACGAAAGAAAAGCCGAGTTTCGTTTTCCGTCGTTTTCCCGCGCCGCGCGCACCGACCCTCTCTCTCTCTCTCTCCGTCTCTCGTCCGCTTTTTTTTCGCGCGCGGACACGCGTTCACGCAAAGACGTCGCGAGCGCGCCAACCTTTGACTATAAACAGCGTCGCCTGTCGACGACGACGGCCATTTGTGTTGATGAAACTAACGCCGCGCCGTTTTAATCATTGTAGTCACGGGGCTTTGTTTTATCCGAGAATCGGTTGACGCGGCGCGCATATCGAACGAATAACCGAGCCGAAGTTAACAGCCGTTCGGCGGCCGTTTATTGCGAAGCGATCGGGATTCGGTGTTAATTAAGCGACGTCGTTTCGGGGCTGTCACGTCTGCAATTAAATTGAGGCACTGCATTTACGTCCCGAGATAGACCGTTTGGTATTGTTGTTGTTATCGTACGAAAGATAGCGGCGCCACTTCGGGTGCCAAGCGAGTCTATTGTGGACGGCGAAATCCTAAGTGCTCGCGATGTGTCGCAGGTGTCGGGTTTATCAACTGGACCGCGACGGATATTTCGTGCCGAACTAGGTTTCGATCAAATCGCTTCAAGTCAGGTCGAAATTTATCGACTCAAAATAAAACTTTAGACAAAATTTCATTTTCAAATTATAAGTATTTTAAGTTCGGCTCGTGCTACAAAAATTCGCAACATGTGTGTCTTAATTTGAAAACTAATTTATTAGGTATCATTACGCGCATCGTATATTAAGATTTTCATGTCTCAAAATAAGACACTTATGACATTCGTTTGATGGGCGCGCATTCGTAAACAGCAGAATTGTTTCATTTCTGTTATGAGTCATGTCAAAAGTCATTAAGCATTGAATAATCAATGAATTTGAAGAATTTAGAAAATTGTTCCAAAATAATACAAGCATTAAATTTGAGTATATAAATAAATGTCTGAACCTGAAAGTTATTTAATTTTTATTATTATTTTTATTTTGTTGTTTATTTATTATTATTCATATTATTTGCATTAATATAATTTATATTAATATTAATCTTCATGTACCTATTAAAAACAATTGTTTTAATCTTTTTCGTTTTGTGTATATATAAATATACATATATAATCTTAGAATTATATATTGCGTTACATATTTAGTATTTCGTTTAATTCATCGCATTGGCAGTATACCGCAACCGTGTGAATATCTCGAATTTAGTAGAGTATTTACCGTTTGTGACGACTAATATATCCGGATAAACTAATCCGTCACAAGGTCGATCCGCGTGCTCTGACAATAGGAGCGCACTCGGCCGACGCTTACGTCGAGCCTTATATATCGGACCTCGGATATATATATATGCATATCCAAATAATATATGACTACTCTCTAAATTTGAATCAGTAGAAATTGCCTCAAAATAAATTATAAGTATATCACTGGTATATTTATAACTGTTTAAACAGTGAATATTAGCTGATTTTCAGTGAGTTTTACCGATGCAAATTTAGAGAGTAACGTTAACGGAACATTGAAAATAGTTGTTACGTAAAAAATGCGCAAATCAATTAAAATATATTAAACGTGAATTTTAAGTTATTATACATACGGTCCTGGGGGATCAGTCAATTTTGCACGTTTTGTTATAAAGATTGCGATGGGAGGGCGAGCGTTTTCCCTCTCGTGCGTCCCTTTTTCATAATCACAATTTTGCATCAAAAGGGCCGTAGCTATAGCGCTTTAGACCAGGGCGGGTCCCCGAAATTGTCTGCGCATTTATGTTTATATACACATTATACATGACGCGCGTCTCATCTGGTGCAGACACAAGAAGTTACGCTTATCCGTAGACGCGTCTACTCAAGGGTGCAACGTACTACGCGTGCAAAACAAAGGGCAACTTCCCGGCGCCATCTGGCGCCGGATTAGTTGACAACAAATTTACTCAACTCCGTAAAACAATCGCGAACTCGAAATTCAACGCGAGATTAGTATTCCAGCGGCTCGCCGAATGTCATAACGAATTCCACTGTTTCGAAACGACGAACCAGCGCCGGACGATACGTGTGTTGGCTCAGACGGCGCGAAATCGGCAACGAGAAACGCACGTACGCGTGCCTAAGCCGGACGATTGCCGGCGAAGTTTCGCGTGACGCGCGGCGGAAAAGTTGCGGCAAAAATCGATATGGCCGCGCGCGGACGGGGAAGACGTTCCGCTCGGCGCGAAGAGATACCAGCGATACGGTGGTTAGTTTTATCGACCGAAGCCGTCTCGCGCCTCGCATCTTTGGCTGCAAATTATCTTGCGCGACATCAGATCTCGCGTTTCAGGCCAACGACGACGACGTCGCGCTTTTACAACGCGCGGTTTTCATGCCGTTGACTTTTCGTCCCGCGACGAATATGATTCCGCTTTGCAGCCACAAATGGAATGCGTAATCGCGGTTGCATTAAATCTCGAGTGACCTTAGATGCGCGCGTGTGTAAATAATCAAGCTTTTGTGGTATAAGGGATTGTTCCGTGTCGTCTGTGTATGTACTGCGTACCATGGTCGCAGTTAAATTTGATTATTTTGTACTTTCGGTATGAAGCATTTAAGTGTAAAAGTGGATAGGATATTAGGGAATTTTATTATGAATTTACGTGCTTGATGTGTTTATATTAAAAGTCATCGCAGTTTGCGTTAGAATTTTTTCTAACTTAATATCTTTTGTTTATTTTTCACTTTTTGAATTCCATATTTGACTATCTAATTTCGAGCTTTTAAGGCATATTCATATAGTAAAACAAAATCAATTAATTTTGTACGTTTTGCACGCACAAAAATGATATAGTTGAATTAAAGAAATTATTTTGTTAAGCCTATTTTGTCAATTTGTGTCAAGTATATGAGTTGAATAAAATATTTTGTAAATATTTACACTTTTACTGAAACGTTTAATATGATTTTACAAAATTAGTGTGTTGATTCAAATAAAAAACATCAACAATACGACAAAATGATCGAATTTAAATCATATTTTGTTGATCCAACAAAACTATTTGGTATTGTTGAATGAAACAAAATTTGTTTGTCTCTACAAAATATTTCTGTGCGTGTTCAATTTAATTTCTGTTTGACACAACGGATTTTAGTGCAGTATATATATCTATGAAATAAACAAAAGTGTTATTATTACGTGTAAAATATTTGGGTTAAACTCGTTAAACCGCGTAACTTCAGGCTATCACTTGAGTTTAATCAAATATAAATTTGTTTTTAATTGTCAAAAAGAAAAACACATTGGTCCACTAACAAGCGTTGATTAAAGAAATATTAAAAATACAATATGTTTAAGAAATATTTTACTTCGGTAATCCGCTTAGAGGACCACCTTAATCGTTCATTGAGAAATGTACATTGACTGGTGTTTATTCAAGTTTAAAAGCATTAACCAGCCTGCTTCCACTCAAAGCTATAACTAGGTAGATCTTAAGCACCCACGATGCGGTATCTGCAAAATCTCTCGATTTTGAAGCTGATTATCGTCTTTGCAAAAAATTTCAGTTTACTGTTATTGTAAAAATTCTTAAATCCATGTTTATCATCTACAGCCAAAGACGATTAATAATCAAATGTAAAACTTGCTCTTCTTCCTATTTGTCAGAAATCGCGTTACGTAAACAAATCGAAAGAAATATTGTCATATTAAAACATCAGTAAATTTTATATCAATTAAAGCAAAGTACTTCTTTTTCCGTAAAATTCTAACGCTTGCTTTGAAATGTTTTTTGTTTATGCGTTCAAAATTGTTTGTTTACATTACTTTTCACTTTATGTATGTTTGCTTTTAGTTCTTAAATCCGACTCCGCATAATTTAATCGATAAAAACAAAACCGCGTTCGAACGCCGTCTCCCGGTCCGTCACATTTGTTACTGCGAACTTTTGACACAACACCTAATTTGAATACCGTCAATATATCTCAACGCCAGCACCTTTGTTCGGCGCAAAATTGCCGCCGTCCTGCTCCTCTACAGCCAAACGTAAGAAAATCAATCACCCTCGCAAACTAAAACATCGAGCGCTCAAAATGTACAAATCGCACCAAGTGCCGGGGAAGATTGATCCGTGTTTTTTCAGGTTCGAATTCGTAACGAAACAGCCGATGACTCGCAGATGTTATTTTGTACATTGTCACGTTTGCCGTCGGTGATTGACGCTCTCGAGGCTCGCGTCTCGTTCTGAATCGAAAAAAGGAGCGTAAGAAAATACCGCGCGTTCGGGGCAAAAAAATGGCCATTCAAACGACGCAGTTTTGTCGATTTAACGCATTGTCCGGCGCTGCGTCGTGTTTTCTGTGCCTAACGTAAATATAAAAGTATTTACAATAATAGCAATTTGATTAAGACCGTCGCTGTGCGGAACAACGTTTTGTATGGAAATACTGCGTGCAAGACAAAGACGGCTGCGTAGCATTTGGTAACGCTGATGAAGACCCGGAGAAAACACGACCACTTTCGACGCAGAAAACCGACTTCGGTTCCGTACCTGCGCCCATCTCGCCGAATAATCCGATTTTCGGAAGACCCAAAATACCCAAAGTCAACTCGAATCGATTTATTTTTAATATAGCTGTTATTTTGACTCGAAACAATAAAGTTTGTTGAAAAATTGCATTTGCAACTCCGGTCACGTGATGCCGCGGAGAGCGAATCCGGGCCCAAAATGGCTCGACACGTTGAAAACTGGATTCCACTGGATTTCGTTTAATTAATTTTTAATAGTGTTGTTAATTTCGGGCATTTCTGGTCTCGGCCGCGTCTCATAAAACAAGCCACAATAAGCCAACGATAAAACTCAAATGGCTTATGTCAGTGCTTGGCGTTTATTGGTGTAAAATTTATTGTCCAGACTCGTTTCATGGGTTCGTTTTTCAAACGCCCGTCGCATATACACGCACGCACACACTCGCCTGCGAGTTGACACGTGTGTATCTGCAAGACGATAAAAAATGAAGGCACGCGCCAAACGAGTCGGCCGAGTTTATCCGAAATTACAGCGAAAGGGACGCGGCGGAGGATGCTCTCGGGTCAATCTGCGAATGCCGATTTTAGACGCAGACGTTTTAAATAGAAACCGAGAAAGCGGATAGCGAAAAAATCGGCGCTGATACCGGCTCGGTACATCGAATTACAAACAAACCGTGCCATTTTTGTTTCCTTTTCATTCTCGATGGATGTTATTGTCCGCTATTGCAAAACAGCTCAAAATACTCGGTTTGGTGACACTTTTCAGCACGACTCGAACAAAGTCGTCGGTCTTAAAATATAAGAGCGACGCGCGCGTTTTATATGGCACCGTAAAATTTAACATTACAATGTAAACGTCCCGAAAATACAAAATCGTATGCTTTGTACGTACGCGCCTCATGAAAGCCGGATACAATGGACGCAATTCCGCGAATGTATCCAGAAAAAGAGTGAAACTTATTTAATTGCCGCGCGTCGTTGTTTTGGAGAACAGATACGGCGTGTTTAACAGCATTGTAATACATTCCGCGCTCGATCACAAAAAGCATAAATAATTCAAATCAAACGACGTCGGATTTCGAGATGCGACACGGTACCGGGAACGCTTCTTTGGTCGAACGGAAAAAATTCGGTTTTACGATTTTTCTAATAGTTTGCTCCAATTTTACGACTTTTCCCAAAACCGCTGTAAAACTTGTTTTCGTTTTCCTTGGTCCTGGTGGATTTCCTCATACGCAGCGTCAAAATTCTATGAATGTTTCTGGTGCAGAGGGGAAGGGGCCGAGTTGGAAAGAGTATATTATTGCGATCGTTTTTTCTGTAATTGCGCAGACGGGATGCGCACGTGTTGCCGACTTTGTCGAGTCTTCCGGTCGAGCGAATTTTGGTGAAAGATTAATTTACAGTTGCTATGATTAAAAACTACTTTCATATTGCATATATAACGTGTTTCGCGGATGCACGTTATCGTCCATAAAATGGAATTTTATATGGTAGCTGCAAAGTTATAGTTAGGCCGAGTCTTAAGTTTAACATTTAAGCGTTTCGACAATGTAAACATCCTTTAGAATCTTTTTCAATTTTAAGATGAGAATTGTTTCATTTTTGAGCGCATTATATTTTGCGAGTCCAAAAATAAACCATATTAACGAGAGCCACGATTTTATTATATGATTATGACATATACTTATGGTTAAAAGCCTACTAATAATTTATCGGAAAAACAATCTCGAGTAGATATTTCACCCGACATTTTGTTAAATTGTATGAGGCCCAGCCGTGTTTACCGTCAAATGGCAACCCATTACTTATCCTGCTAAGTACGGTCAAAACCATATTCTCGCGAAATATTTTGGTTGGGTTCTAGGAAGATTTCAATGTCAAGTATGAACAAACGACGATGTGTTTATAATAATAAATTTTATTTTTTAAAAAACAAACACATTTAATATCTGCTTGTTTTTAAATACATTGTTTACATAACATAAGACGTTGTGTTTATAAATATATTTAAAAGAATTGTTTGGAATCAGTTTAATTATTTGTTATTAATTAATAGATTTTATTAAGCGCCCGAAGACCATAGTACACAAAATTTGCTTTATAACGGCATTAACCAAATCAAGCGCATTGAGGAAACGGCAGCAGCGGTACATGTAACGAACGAGGTTGAGCAGCGTGGAGAAGCTCCGATATTTTGATGGGTGAACTGTTCTTTACGGAATAAATTTAGAATATAATATAAGAAGATTTGTATAGTATAAATATGTTGAAGTTTGTATGTTAATAGATTCGTTGTTGTGTCTTCGGTTTTAAAAATATAAATATATAATATACAAAAAACAAAATGATTGAATAATAATAGTTATATTCTAAAATATAAGAACTTTTCATTATATATTTTTTAATTAAAAAAGTCATATTAAATTTTTGTTTTTTATTCAAAAATATAATTCTTCATTTTTTATAAAAATGATGCCTCGAGCTTTTAATAATATGTTTATCAAAGGGCTTTATTCGGGCAATGCTCTGGTAATGCACTTGAATTCTAACTGCGGGGCGCTTTTATCCCTAACGTTACATTTCCTGTGTGGGTCTATATGACGGATCCTGGTAGGACCATTTCTAACCACATTTGGCCTGATTGAAAAAACCGATTTTACTTTCTACCTGGGATACTATAGGTCAAACTTGCAGTCTCATAAATAATTTTTCGCGTGTCACACCGTGTGAATATACACTGAGAAAAATTTCCATTAAAAATTACTGTGCTAAAACAATAATTGTGTACGATGAGTGTCAACAAAGAAAAATTACATTTATAGCACAGTAAAACATAGGGAAATCGATGCAATGTTTACAATACTTAGGAATACTTTGTTTATGTTTATGTTGACAGTAATTTTTAATGGAAATTTTGCTCAGTGTACTACAAAAAAACAGAATCATAAAAGTTTCTATTACTTTAAATCACAAACTAACTCAATTAAAGATAAATCAGCTACTGTCTTAATACGAGTTATTAAAATCTTGTTAAAATCCACTTTCATTCTGTTTATTTTATAGTATATGAAACACGGATTTTATATCCTAACTATATATATAACATTTATGAACATCAAAAATGTATACCTAAATTTCGAGAATATTAACAAAGTGCATATATTTGTCTTAACATTTATTAAAAATCGTTGCTTATTATTATATCTCGAAACTTACATTCGTAAATCGAACGGACAACAATGTTGTTAGGTTGTTCCAAGTCTAATACTTTTGACCACGCAGGCAGTTTCTCGGTTGGCAATAAGATATTTTAAACTCTCGCATCAATGATTCAAAACCAGTAGTTGCACCCAGCTCTACGTATCTACGACGAAAACGCTGCATCCTGCTCAACGTTTTAACCACGTGAAATGAGGCCCGTAATAATGCTCGGGCCCAGAACAAAGAACCGGCGAATGCAAATTGAGCCGATCTACGTGTCATCGTAGAGAGAGAGCGACTCGTAGAATCAGATGCAGCTGGGTTTCTCGAGATCGGTCGTGATCGTGACTCAGCGGCTTCGGAACACGCAACGACACCGCGTCGCTTTTTTCGTCGTTTCCCTTTTCCGCGTGTCTTTCGGCCATACCGCTCCGAACGCTCGCTCAAATATGAACACACGAACCGGCGAGATTTCGGAAACGCTCGTTTTCGTTCATTTGGTTGCCCCCCTCTCTCCTCGTCGCGTTTCCTTCTGCGCGCTTGGCTTCGGTTTTCAGCCACCGACCGGGGTGTAACGGGTGCAAGGATCACGGGATAAAGCAACGACTCGTTACCTCGGTGCTTGTTTACTTTGCACGGCCAACCTGTGGGCCCAACATTATTGCTCTTGTCCCTGTCGCGCGCGCGCGCGCACACGAGCGTCTTTACCGCAAGCAACTGCCGGCGCCCCCTCGCCCCGTCCTGCAAACCGGTACTTCGCAGAGCCTCGAAGATGGCGGCGGGAGAAAGGGCGCCACTTGCAGGACCGTAAATCATGACCCCACTACGCCCGAGAAAATGACGTGTCCGAAGTCGCAACAGGCAAAACACTCGATAGCCGAGAGCAATAAGGCGACGCATTTGCGCGCAAACATCCGCGGCTCGGCGTCGCTCGGATCTTGCGATCCGACCCGCGTCGGGGGCACGCAGTGACACCTTGAATGAACGTATTTTGGTTGCGATAACCAGGTCGCGACGGAAGACGGAAGGTTCGAACGGATAAAGGACAATCGCGTGTCCTTGCTCGGCCGGCGTGCCTAGCCGATATATATATATATACATACATACGCATATATTTATACGAATATATACGCGTCAGTGTCCTGCTAAACGAACGATTATTCAAATTAGTAGAGTAAAACGCATATAATGAAATTTAAAATGCGATAATTAAGGGTTTAATGTGGCTCTAAAACGCGAGGAACGTAACATTAGTTGGTTCAAAGTTTGGACGGTGGAAATTGTTACGAGGCACACAGGGTCAGCCTTTAATTCCGACCCCAAAACTACTGTTGCTCAACACCTGTGCCAGCATTTAGAAATCGTTGCCCGTACTTCTGAAACCGGCATCGCTTTCAACTTCTTTCTCCAATCCTCATTAATTTAATCGATCCTATCGCATCTCTATTCTCGTAAAGTTTCCTTAAAACTTGACAAACAAAAAGATAGAGAGAGGGAATGAAAAAAAAGTTTGCCAAAGTTAGTTTGTACTATGGTGGAATTCTAGCAAATTAATTGGAATGTTTCTACGTGATAACGGGTTTTGTTCTTAACTATGTGTAACTGTATATGTA
>JABFQC010000453.1:0-27452 GCA_022817085.1 Psilanteris sp. ZL-2020
GTTCTAGGGGGGCCCCAGTACCGTATTTTACTGGTCGGTCCCATTAAGCACCACTTCGTATATAAAATGGTGCTTATGAGGACATTTTACTACGTTGCCAAGTTTCAGTGTCCCATTAAACACCATTTTACATATATATTTACATAGGTCGATGAAAAGATACACAAAAGACGATATTATAATGAAAACCGATGTTATTTGTAATATATGATATGTCACTAAGAAATATCTGTGATTTACTTTCAGCATTTTGGATTCACTATTCAATGTCTCAAATATGTTTTATATTTTTCTATTAATATATTTCAATTATTTATACTGTG
Organism: Psilanteris sp. ZL-2020; assembly: GCA_022817085.1. NCBI lineage: Eukaryota > Metazoa > Arthropoda > Insecta > Hymenoptera > Scelionidae > Psilanteris > Psilanteris sp. ZL-2020. The sequence goes on from JABFQC010000453.1 coordinate 324, forward strand.
CAATATTGGGAGTAATTTAATGTATACGGTATTTATAGACGAATTTTTATTATAAATTTATCAAAAATCCTTTTATATAATATTCTTAAATTTATATTGCTAATTTACAGAGCGATTCCATATTAAGTGCTTTGTGGTTTTGTAATTGGGAATCGTCAAAATTAAATTCAGAAACAAGATTTATGATTGCAATGCCATTGCTTAGAGCTGCAAAAATATTAGATATAAAAGCAGCAAAATTTCTACCGATTTCGCGAGAAACATTTTTAACGGTAGATTCTACAATAGTTTAAATACATATTTGTTATAAATACGTTGTAATATTTGTAAAAATTGTGTATAATAATTTATTTTTCTTTTGTGTAAATATATATATATAAATATATATCAATACTTTTTAAATTTCAGGTAATTGGAAATTCATTTTCATTTATTGTTGTTTTAAAACAATTGATGGCATCAAAATAAGTATTACAATAGAAAGAGAAACGAAATTAATCCATCTCTGTTTTTTGAGTTACTACAAATTTCATAAAATATACATTCAGGTATTATAATAATCTTCATGAACTGAAACTGGAATAATCAAATTTGATTACTTTTAATAAATAATTGTTATGAGTTTTATTATTATAAATATTTATTTGTTTAAATGTCTTATTATCGAATTAAAGTAAAACTAAAAAAAACCTTTTTAAAACGCGGCCAAAAAATCAAAATTCTTAAATTTACCTAAGAATGACTTTAGATCATTATATATGCACATTTCGGATATAAAAATACCCAAAAATGATGATTTTGAGTAATTTTAAGTAAATCGTGAAGATTTTCTAAGCGGCCATTTTTGAGAAAATTGACAAAAATGCCACTAATTAAGCTTGAAATAACGTTATATCAACCAAAAATATCTTTTTGGCATGGAATTATGCTGGGTTATTATTTTAATGTCATTTCCAATTGATTTTGAAAAAGTCAATTTTTGTCAAAATCTGCGACTATACCCCTTCAGAAAAATCCAATTTTCATCAAAAAATCAAAATTCTTAAATTTACCTAAGAATGACTTTAGATCATTATATATGCACATTTCGGATATAAAAATACCCAAAAAGGATGATTTTGAGTAATTTTAAGTGAATAGTGATGATTTTCTAAGCGGCCATTTTTGGGATAATTGACAAAAATGCCACTAATCAAGCTTGCAATAACGTTATATTAACCGATAATGTCTTTTTGGGTATGTCTTTATATTTTCGATTTTGTTAGTTTTGTTCAAGTTGTTTAATAAGTGAACTACCCGTTTTTAAAAGATTAGTGTACAGTTAGTTCTAATAATGAATATGAATTTTTGAATTTCACATTTGAACTTTGTTATTATGAACTTGTGTCAGACGAAAGATAACTATAACGATAATAAATCCTTTTTTAGATATGCTACTTCCATAACAATGCTAATTAAAAGTGAAACTTAATTTGCATGCGGTACCGAAACAATATTTCAACTAATCATTTTGTTTGCTAATCATGAAACAGCAGGGGTGCGATATGATGACTACGTACAAGATGTTTTTCAGAGTGCAATGCCACATAGTTGCTTCCGAGACAGATGGTTGCGTTACCACATGTTCAAATGTATCATTAAATAATCTTTCACGACTACTTCTAAACTAAAAGCTTCTCATGTTGAAGAGAATAATACTGTTTTTTACGTATCTAATTTAATGTCATTTACATTACGCCTTAAGTTTTTAATTAATAAACACTTAACGTACTCATTTTTATCTTAAGATTAAAATGTTCGTTATTAATCATAATTTTATTTAATTCAATGTGTAATTAATTACATGTACAGTATTTGAAAAGTATTAATAAAATACTACATTATTTATATAAACAAAAATCAAATAAATTTTAAATTATTTTAAATAAAGCAATAATATGAAACATTTAAATTTATACTTTTTTATATCTAAGTAAAGTTTATGATTTTTAAGCTGTTGTTATTTACTTCTATGCATTTTAAATACCATAAAATAATATGTTTGATTAAATTTAATATGCTTATAATATTAACTCAATTGTTTAAGTCGTTCTACATGTATTATTGATTGTACCGTAATGTTTACTCGTATTTAAAGGTATTCCCTTTTTTTCTTACTCCTTTTTTTACTCTCTTTTTTACTTGACGTAATCCCGCGTACTTTCATACTCTTCAATGTGAAGGTTATAGTGTAATAATACAGTAGCATGAATGCACGTGTTCGTGATGTCGGAGGTAAGAGTTACCGGGTTGGTGTACAATTTTCTGTTACTTTAAATAATTTGCAATTTTTCTCAATCTTTTGAAACTATCGATCTCTTCGTGTATACATAAATACTTTTGAGAAAGCAATTTAATTTATTACATTTTCATTTTCCTTGTATTAAACAAAATGCAAATAATGCACTTGTTTCATGACTGATTCCAACGATTTCAATACATAAATCACAATTTGCACGTATATTTTTTAAAATCCGTATACAATTTTTATCTCGCGCATTCTTGACGTTTTCACGGAATAATCTCTATATTCGATAAAAAATGCACACTTTTTCAGATGGATGTGCGTAATGCAAAAAAAAAAATGAAATTAGTTCACATGGTTGATAATCAACGCGAAAACTTAATTAAATCGGATCGATCAATACTCCTTTGCACGATTTTACTGTAAACGCACTTTCATTTACATGCTGAGAATTTGTTATTCATGGCGAACAATGCTTTTCCCATGGAGAAATCGATGCATCTCAGATGCTGTCTGGAGATGCTCTACTGAGTACGAATACTTTACGGCTTTGGTGGATGTATACTGTTTGTATGCATCGCTAATTATTCAAATAATGATTTAAAAATTTGTGCGAGGTACACTTTTTGTACGAAATATCACACCTACGGTGTTAATCAATTTGTTTCTATTTTTCCTCTAATTGTCACGAAATTTATCACTTATATATATTTCGTTTTACCATGATCTGGGAAAATTTCATAGAAACCGATTTGACGAACAGATAAAACAATGAAATAGCATAAATCAACACGTTTTAAAGTGTTTACAAAATAGCTGCTTCTTTTCTTAACGCAAATTTAGATTCAATTAATTGAACTATTCGCGTAAAGTTAAGTAAAGTACATAAAAGTTGTTAATCAAAATTCGGTTGTGCACTCCCCTAGTAACGTTTTCGTCAAGTAATTTACAAATAACTAACAAGTTCTACTATATTCCTTACATGAAACTTGTAAGTAAAACTATTTTACGGCTATTAGTATATAAAAAAAACAATAATCTTTCTATGGTTTATTTTAACAGTTATATCGTATTGACTTGCCACTTATATATTTTCAAACTACAAATATAAACATATTTTTAAGAACGGTCACCCATCTAAGTATCGAGCGTCGCCAACGTTGCTTAACTTCTTTGTTGTTGTGAGCATGCGGTCTATTCATTCCAGATCGTTATAAATGACTTATGCAGTCGTATTGATTTCCAGTATTTGTAGAGATCAATTAATTGTTACAAATAATTGAAATAACATTAAATAATTCTTTTAAGGAAACACGTATTTATGTAAACTTTTTAATTGTAAAATAAAAAAAACTTACATATTTTAATTAAAAATCATTAAAATGATTTAAATATTTATTTTCGAAATTGTAATCAAAGCAAATTTTTATCATCTTTAATATATTTATGTATATTTTACATATATCCATAAACACGTAATATTTAATAATTATTTTAAACGGATTAATAAAATGCATACGTATCATGTACATTGAAAAAATTAATCTTACAAAATTTACCATTAAATAGGCAAAAATATAAATAATATAATAAATTATGGTTAGAAAATTCTGAAAATATGTCAATTATTACCAACAAAAATTTAAAAAGTATGATATCGTCCAAAGTTTATTTACATTTTTGCTCACTTTTCCTGCTTTGATTATCTCGTTTGGTAAATTTTGTAAGATTATTTTTTTCAGTGTTTAGTTAATTACAAGTTTTCCACAAATTTTACGAATCCAATATATTCAAAGTGATTCTATTATAACAGCCTAGATAGTTTTGACGAATTAAACTTTTGAAATTTATAGTGATAGTCTTATCAAAAACTGGCAAGTTCTTTGAGTAAACTAGCCACCGACTTGTGAAATGTTACTAAGATCGTTGTATATGTTTAATAAATGGACACTGAATGATATTTGAGTCCGTCGAAAACTTTATCCCGTCGTGATGATTTGCGAAAGTTTAATTGAATAAAAAACTGGCATCATAATGCGCGGAAAGAAAATGTTCTTGTTAATTCGAGAACCAAACGGGAGGAATCATGGGACAAAGAGAGAAACAAACAAACACACACTCGCAAACAATAGGGAGAAGCAGGGAGACGACAAAATAAGATTTTATCACACGACGAGGTAGAGAGAGTAGTAAAGGAGAAAGATAACTTAATATATGGGATAGAGAGAGGAGAGTCGCATCTTAGCGCAAGTTGTTCTTTCAGTCACAAACCACCTGACCAGCACGCAGTACGGATCAACAACATTTTACCCTCGATTTGCTTGTTTGTATTTTTCGGTTACTCCACTCGCAAGTTTACGAAGCCGGTGATACGTCGAATCAATATACAAATTAATCGCGTTATTCGTAGCCAAATGAATTTACGGATTGCCGATTTGATCCGTAATCAAATACTCGCGCGATTTTGTTAATGGAATTGTATGAAAGATTTATTTGTAGTGAAAACGTGTGATGTGATATGAAAATAACAGACTGGTTGGACCTGAGCGGGACAGTGGATCAATGTTGTATGCACAGAATTGACATTGTTAAACCACGTGTGAGTGTAAACAATCTTGCTTAAATGCACTTGTAAGAGCTTCGAAGAAATCAACGTACTTCGGACAGGTTAGAATTGGCATTCAGTTATATTTATTGTTAAATGAATCGGGCTTGTTTAATAGCATGCAAAGTTTATATAATGTTTAATACAATTTCAGTTAGGGATTTAAACACTTTATTTTGTTTTATCAAGATGTGCGATAAAATGCAGTAATTTTGTGAAGGCGATTGAAAAATGAGAATTTTATAATACAACAACATTTATTGTAACGTTAAATAATGATGCCAGATTTTCTGGTAATAAGATTATGGCTTTTAATTTTTATGGCACTCGTGCGTTAGTTTCGATTAATAACTTTCATTAATTTGGGTCACAATAAGCTTATACATTTTTTACAATCAGTTTCCTTCCGTAAATCTGTTTTACTCAACATTTTTTGTAGCGGAGTATTAAAGATTTTATGAAGGTAGTGGTTATTGTCAATAGATTTAAACAAGTTTCTAGCAATCAATCCGAAATTTCTCCGAACTTTCAAACAATTTTTGATATAAAATATTATTAGGCAATAATATATTATTAGGTCCAGATGAACTGGAAGAATACGTTATTTTAGATTTCCGAAACACTTTGCAAGGTGTTTATATTAAGTATTTGTATCAATATGAAAAAATCGCCGGATTATCTTTGAATATTGCGGATTTAAAATCAATAACGATTAAAGATGAGCAATTTAAATAGAGCGCTTCAACATGCTTCGTGACGTTTAAATAATGTTTTCATAATTTTATAAATTTCTATTCTCGTTTTAAAGCATGATTAAAAATACTTATTAGATATTCAGGATCTTGCAAGTAATACAAATATTTTAATATTAATTATGACATTGTAAATGTTATAATATTTATAAATTAAAATATGCAATTTTATAATCGATTATTATAAATATACCGTTCATAATCGGCTATATTTCTTAAGCATTTTCTTACACATAATGCCATTAAAATTAAAAATATTTCGTCGATTTGTTGCATTTTTACATAAATGTTCAGATAACGCGATCTAGGCGCAATTGCAATAAAACGTCGGCGGCAATAAATCGAACACTAACAGTTATAACGAGGTTCAAGTCTGCGGCCGATTTTTCGGCATCATCGCATTAATTAGACACTAATTTCGTTCCGAAGTAATCGTCGGTGAGCACAAAATTTGACTATAAATTGGCCATTTGCGGGTAATCAGACGCCTAAAATATTTTGCACGTGATATAAAAACTTCGAAGCCAAAGTTATAAATCGAATATTGAAAAAATGCAACATTTCTGATAAAAAAATATATTTCGCAACTATTTATTGCAAAATAATATTAACAGTAATTTTTATTTAAATATTTAAAATGTTTTGATTACAACATATACCTTATAGTTATAAAATAAATTATTGTATGTTTCATAAGCGTCGATTTTATAAAATATCGTTTGCGTTTAATTTTTGTTTAATACTGCAAACTAAACAGGGGATTATTTGTACTCCAATATTTTAATGTTATTAATGCAACGGAAACCTTTCGACGAGAAATTAAAAAATTATTTCAAGAGTTTAGCAATACTCGTGAATGTCCTCAGAGCTCGCAAATACCGGTCTAACGAGTGACATCTGAAGTTCTTCATATCTTAGATTCATCTTGCGTACTTATGATCGTTTTTTGAAAACTGAATTGTATAAACTTAACAACCAAGTAATTGCTTCTGTTGTGACGGTGTTTAAATCTGAATTTTTTCCACTTTGATTTCTCGTGTATGGTAATTTTAACAAATTTTATATAATGAATTCAACAAATCTATAAACTCAAACAGAATGTAAGACTGGAGAAGCAAAGTATTCATATAATTTCATTAATATGATAATATTAATAAATTTTTTTAATGTTTCTTCATTTTAGTCAGTTACTCAAGCGTTATGTTAAAGTAATTAATCACATCGATATCATAAAGCATATTCTTGGTAGAAGAGTTCAATAAACTAAAATTAATAAACGGTAAAGTGCATTGGATAATAGAGAGACGGAATTTAAATAATTTATTTCCTAGTTTTAATTATCACATTAAACTCTTAAAATATGAATATATTTTGTCAGTTTTCGGCATTTCACTCCGAAATATAAGTTATTCTTATTAAAAATTAAGATCCACCAATATTACAGTCAGAATCGAAATCCTTTTGCAGCTAATTTATCTTGTCATTGATTATGCTTCACAATGAATTAGAGAAACGGGTCAATATTTGCATCCGTGATAAACTATGCAAATCAATTTATTAGCAACAATTAATTGATCATGTTAATTGTAAAATAAAAAGAAAAAAAAAACGTAACGGTAAAAGCTTCAAAATCATTGGTAGTATTTAATGTGACAATATTATCTCTTAATGAGTGAATATTATCGAACGAAATGAAATATTAAAATATTTGTGTAAGATTTTTTATTACTTCATATGTTATGCAATAACTTATGTCATTTAATAAATATCATAATTAATTATTGCAAATACTATGAACTTAAGTTATTTAATTACCTAATGTATCAAAATATTGCCACGATGTAATCATAAAATTGTGTATACGTATACCGAAACGTATTGTTACGATATGCTACGCATTTCGTTTATATATATATATATATATATAAAATATTATAAAAAATTATAAAAAATATTTGAAATAAACGCACGTCTTTGTCTTAGTCCGTTTATCGAAGTAGAGCCAGGCACACTCGGTACCTGGCTCCAAATATGTGTTCATTTTGAAATCATTATAAAGTTAAATAAATTTTTATTAAGCGTTTAAAATTTAAAATCAATTGTATTTTACCAACCAATTTCCTTTCCCCTCATATTATCGGTTCTGAGATTGTATTAGGGTGTAATTAGTAATTATTATTGCTAATTATTATCCTAACCAATGTTGCATTCCAGGATGTAACATTATCTAAAATAAATGCGTTTAGCAAAACCATCTATATAATCTAACTAAACTTACTCAACTTTTTCAGTTTAAACTCATAATTAATAAACGTTCCCTTAATTACAATTTAAATTCAATAATTTGTAATATGTAAATAATGTCCGTAACAAATCAAATTATCACCTATAAAAAGTCAAATTAAATTTTGTGAAACTTAACATTATTAAATGATTACATACTTCAATTGTACTGCGTGTATTTTTGTATACACACAACGCGACATTTTCAAAGAACGTATTTTAAAAACTTAATTCGCAGGAACAGTTATTTGATACACCCCCGTGATTGCCGATGTCAATTCATTTCATTCCCCGGACGGCGAAGTTCAAAGTTCAGGCATGGTTTTGCGAAAGTGGCAAATTCCGTGACTGTTTGCTCGATGTGTATATTATAATGTACTTATGTCCAAAAGATGTGGGCACGTGCCCACATTGTGCTGGGAACGAACAAGCCTTTTTTGGTGACATATTTATTGTTTGAATGAAGCGCGCTATATACTATTCTCAAATTAATTAATATAAAATGTTCGTATAAATTGATTTGACAGTTTTAGTCAAGATTTATATACTCATACGAATATATTAATTCAATGGATTTATAATACGGCTGTATATATTTCCTATATATGCTGTCGACAAACGTTTGATGTGTGAAATAAATCCCTACGTTATACATTGTTATTCAATATTAAATGTTAACTGTTCAAATGTAAATGTTTGCGTGAATGGTCGACTGTATAAGTAAAGTTGTTGGAAAGTAGATAATTAAACAGAACGTTTCGAGAAATGCTCGAAAAACCGGATCGACATTATTTATGATCTTCACGAGAACAGACGACTTTATATCGCCTTGATTGAGTAGCGCGACTCGTTTCGGCAACAACTACTGATGTGTTCTGTATTTAACGTAATTACGCGATATAATTGTTCTGAAATTCAATTTAAACAATGTCAGTTTGCTTCTAAGACATATCGAATGGAAAATATGCGTATGACATTCTTCATTTCGTATCGATCCAACGAAGTCGGTAAATCCATCAAAATCGAAACTGCTGTGCGGGAAATTTCAATTAAAAATTACTGTGCCAAAACAGTATTCTGATGCGATGTTTGTCAACACGTAATCATGACCCCTAAATATCGTAAACATTACTTCGATTTCCCTATATTTTTACTGTACTTTAACGGTAATTATTCTTTGTTGACAAACATCGCATCAAAGTTTTGGCACGGTAATTTTTAATAGAAATTTTTCTCAGTGTCAATTTTTCACACTCAGAAAAATTAAACTTGCTCTTTATAACAAAACTAAATATATAACACTAATTTGGCGACATTAAAACAAAACTCTAAAATTTACTGGTTATAACAGCATATTATATTAAAAAATAGGAGGAAATTTTGGTATGAAAAACTTTATTTTCATAAGGAAAAACAGTAATTTTTAGTGTTTTATTTTAATGTCTCAAAATTAATGTTATAAACAGCAAATTTTACATTTAATTTTTCTGAGTTTATTGCGATAGATTGTATAAAATTCTGATACAAATGATTACGTGTATAATGCAATTATTTCCACGGGATAATGGCGCCTTTGAAACAACTATACTTCCAGATGTACTTATAAAATCGCACTACATTGTTCTCACGATTTCCATACGAGTTAGGAAAAATAAATTTACAGAAGAAAGTGTTCGTGAACATTATAAAGCTTTATTGTGTTCCTATATAAAGATGACGCCAGAACTATTAATCAACAAATGACTTCATTTGTTACGCACTACTCTTACTTTCGCTTATACTATAATTTCTTTGATATAATTGTAATAGTTCAATGCGCGACAAATAACCGATGGATTGAGAGACATTAATTCCCTCCATGTTTGATCGCCTGCATTAGCCATAATAATAAATTCTTCTTTACAATTTACTACGTTTTAGAGAAAATCTTGTCAATGATTTGTACGTTTTATAATAATCATCTGCTAATAATTATTGAATAAAATAAACTGGTCATCAATAAAACGGAACAAATGACACATTGTAAAGCAGATGCGTACACTTTATTCGCCATATGGAAAGTGCGAAGCATCGCGACTAAGGGTATTAAAGTATAATTTATTGCAGTTGCCACTTAAGTATCGTTGCAATTAATTATCGGTCATTTATTATAAGTTTTGTTGTTGATGAAAAATAATCTAGAATGTTATTAGAATATTAATTGTATATAATATCTGACTCCTCTTGTCTGATTTAATTAAAAACTATCCGTTTTATTGGTAATTTATTAGATTTCGCTTTATAACCAGGATCAACGTGTACTCAAAACGTTAACGATCATTGAACTTATCATTCAACGTCTCATTTCAGTTTGGACAGGGTTTGGCTATCTTTTTTACATTTACAAGAAACATAATTTCTTATGGTTTCGGTAAAAACGTAATTTGTAGCAAAATATGAAAATTACATTTTATAGTTTTATTCTTTAATAATTAAATGATACGATTATTTGATTGTTTCAATGTCACATTGTTGAATGATATTAAAATGAAGTGATACTAAATTCGTGTAATTTTACACAATGCTTGTAGTTCGCCATTATCCGCAAAGCCGAAGATATGAACGTTGAACTCGAATGTTGAACACAAATCTTAAACATCAGCGAGGCGTAATAATCCGCCCTGATATAATGACGAAGATCGTGCGCATATATATTAATTAATATTTATATGTTTGCCCACTTGGCATGACGCTTCCTCTGCGAATTAATTCTTCTTCCTCGATGCATATCCGCAATAACATATTGGAGTAATATTTCCATTGCTGTATTAAGCCAATATATGAACAGCAGTAATAGTCAGTCAAATGTAATTTTTGTAATTTACGGTAATTTCAGTCATCAATATTTGAATTAATAATATAAATTAATTTGCATTTGTAAATTTTATAAATTGTAGATAATATTTATCAAAACAAATATTCTATTATATGTATCAAAAATAATTTACGTTAAAAAATTTGTCTTAATTATTCCGCCAAAGTATAATTATAAATGTATTAATTTTCAATTCTAAAACGTAACAGTTAACAACAGATAAATCATCAGATAAAGAAAATTGATTCTAATTGATTCTAAATGTTAAAATACTTCCTACGATGCATCCACTTTATTAGTACACCGACAAAACGTTGTTTATAAAAATGAATAGATTATTAAACGTCGATCTTTCTGTGCATAACCGTAAGGTTATAATCGTAGCGTCCATTGTCAAATCAATGGGTAATTTAACATAATGTAAAACATATGCGATTCAAAATTCGGCAAATTACGTCATTTCAACGTCGGAATGCGGATGCAATAATACTGACCTAAATACATATTAAGGTCTTCTTTAGTCGTGCAATACGTCGTTGCCGAAATTTCAATGCTAATGAAGGCATCGATTTTAGCGGCTTTTATCTTTAAGTCACGATTCTCAATATCAGAAACGTGATATAAAAACTTTTTCCATCCTGCTGTTTCACAGTGGTGATTTCGAATCTTCTAATACTCAAAATGATATTTCTCGTAAATTAGGGGACAGTTATGCCAAACGAGTTTTCGCGTTGCATATCGTGGTCTTGTTTATCTTAAAGCCAGATCAAAATGCGATGAGCACTTTTAACGATCGATTAATAGACGTGTTACGCGATTCCTTTTTTATTGCAAATATTTTTATCATTATTTACAGAATCGGATCGTTTCTTTTATTACTCAATTCTTTTCCAACAAATGTATGAAAAATGTTTTATTTTTAGTGACAAATTCTTACTTCACATCATTCCGATATAAATATATATATATACATACATTACAACAAGATTAAGACAAAAGAAAAATATATTTGAAGCGATATATTTGAAATTGAAAAAATAAAAAATTGTGATAATTTATACATTGCATATATTATTGTTTATATACAAGCAAAAACCTTTAACGCATTTTAACAAAGTTAATCGAGATATATAAATTTCTAGTGTTCGTAATGGAATCGTAATAACATAAAATATACTTATAAATTAAATTTGAATTTCATGTACCTGCTTTTAAAGTACTTTAGTTACCAAAACTGGTCCCAGTGTGGAGCACATAAAATGCACATATTTATTAATGTTTTACATTGCTACTATAACGTTTGCGATCCCCCGTCATTATATAAAATTGTGTCACAAAATATTTTTGATATAAAATTGAGTTTATAGGACATGAACAATAAATATTATTAATTGAATTTGGGAAAGATTAAGAGAATCGTATATAATACCCTAATTAAAATTCATCCTACGCAAGCGAATCGATGAAATTAAGGTAATACGATCAGCAAATATTATTACTAATCGTGTTCCTGAATTTTTTTTAAATTGATTTGTCAAATTGCTTCTCAAACTGAAGTAATTTTATTTTAAAGAGAAATTTGGGATAAACTTTAGTTTGTTATGGTTTTTAAAAATTAATCGAATAATTAATGGTCGAATTATTTTAAAGCTAACATATTTTAAGTAAAAAACATTTTAATTTAAAATTATCAAATCAGTAACCTTTTATGTTTGAGAAGTTTTAAATTGGAATATACATTAAATACCGGAAGGAGTGTAACAACTGGAAAAATAAAATTTTTTACTTCAAGATTGACCTAGGTAATTATGTGAATTTATTAAATCATTCCGCGCTTATAGTTTAGCAAATATATACTATTATTTTTAGTATAATGAAGATTATAAATTATATAACAAAGTATCATACAGCATATATTTTTAGTTAAAATATATAATTTACTAAAATTGTTATTGAATTTAAATGAATTTTATAAATAAATTAGTGTAATATGTTCTAATTATATATATAAAATTATATGCATTAATTTTCCTTTAATTATTAAATTTCATTATGCGCTAATGGCATACAAAATTACAAAGTGCATTGTATGTTAAATTTAATTTACTAAAAATAATCGTTATTGACTTGAAAGAATCTGAACATTTTTAATATTATGCTTTATTAGATAACTACAAATTAATAAAACTTAATACTGGAATAATCGAAGTTTAAAATAACTTTATAAATGCACATCATAATCAATAACGTCTGTTTTATTTTTTCATCACTCTATTATCTTGAATAATTTTAAAAACTCAAAATAAACTCATCAAACGGTGATCATAATTTGTCAATAAATTCTCCAGTAATTTATGTACAATATCTTAATCCTAAACTCAGTTGTGACATATGTAAATTACATTTTCTTAAAACGGCTTTTTCATTCGTAAATGATTAATTTGGTGTAAAATATTATACATAAAATTAACGCGTCGAACGTCCCTTTTCAAATGATAATCTTATCGTATCCTTTGACCGTCCTACTTTGTAGCATAATTGAATTGATTTCATACTTCCGATTCAAATAATCACAATTATTGTTAAAAGGTCAAAATATAATTATCCTTTAATTACAAAATAACCATAATATATATGTTTGTTGTTATATTTAATATAGTTTAATTGTACCGTCATAAATTATACATAAATTAATGACCTGACATTAAAGGAACAAAAAAGACACCAGTCTTTATAAATGTGTTTATATGTTAATAAACTGACTTACTAATTTGTAAGAACGAAGTGTGGAAACTTGTCACTTCGTCGGGTTTATTTACATTTCGTAAAAAAGTTGAACAACATGTCAAACGTCGAGATGACTTAATTTTGAATCATTAGATGTGACAGCATAAGAAGACATAGCTTATTAAAAATTTTTAATTTCATCTGATGATTTCTAAAGATGTAATTACAATATAACTTAAATTTAAGTCATTTTATATTTATAAAAAAGTTGAATCCAAACTATTAGTAACCTCCATAATTATCCTTTTTGCAAACTATTACATAATTTGATCCGAAATAAACATATTTAAAAAAATTGATATTATTTTATGAAATTGAATAAAACATTTGTTTCTCTAAGAAAAAAGGAAAATTTTTAACTTAACATTTTTATTTTATCGCCCAGAAAACATTTACATTCTTACAAATAAACATGACAGCGTTGTACTCAACTTCAGATTCTGAGTCAATATTTAACCTCAACTCGTCTTGAAATTCACGTGTCTTCCTATGTTTAAAATGACAGAACATATATATTTTTGTAAATCACGATTTTATGTGTTAAATGAACGTTCCTTGAACGTTAGTTATTTATTTCATAAATACGCGTCATGTAATTCATTTAATTCAATAATAATTTCTTTTTACATTCTTATCCTTATAACTGATTACTATAATGCCGTTAGTATATTAATAGCGGTTATTTAATTACGAAAGCACGGCAATAATAATTAAGAAAATCTTAATAAAACGGTAATTTTGGACAGTTTCAAAATTTACTTTTTATACAAATAAATTTATTTTTGATGTAATTTATGGATTTATCTGGAACATAGTTGTATTTAATTATGCCTAATCTAAATTTAACATATTTTTGTACATATATTTTAGACAGATTAATAGGTGTAGTACTAATTTATATTAGAAGTTATGTTAGAATAATGATATATATATTATATATTTATTAATTAATAATGAGTTGTTGATTAATTGAATATAAAATGGGGGATATAAGTTTAACTATAGTAATCGTGAATTATTGAGTTAATTTATATATATATATATATATATATATATATATATATATATTTAATAAATGATGACTATTTATTCAACTTTCACATACACATTCGCTCAAATAAATATTAAATATCAAACAAAGTATAACTTTAATGATATTTCGAGGTTGTTGCCACGTGACGTTGTCAAACTAGACAAAACCGTTATCCGCAAATAAATTCATAACAATTTTTATACACACTCGATTTCTATGGCTAATTTATTCGCTGAAATTGTTTCGATCAGAACCGAAAATCAACCATTCGAATGCGAACAAGACTTATGTGGGAACATTCGGTTGCGTGTCGTGAACCGAACTCCAAATCGGTCTCATTTGTTTGACATAATTTGTTTAAATGAGACACATTTACGATGATTTCTGGGAGGTCTCTTCAATTTTGTCGCTCAATTTCGCGACCTTCATTATTGTCATTCATTAAGTTGAAAGTTTTTCTGTCCGCCCTTTTTTTTCGAAAGTGCTACAATAATCGTAAAAAGAGTCGTAAAGTAAAAAATAGAATTGATCACGATGTAAAGGAAATTTATTGCAATAAAAATGTCGACGCAATTGATGCATGAATAATTTGCAAAATGAAATTACTCCTTTCGCATTATTTATTTAAATTTATATAATATTACCGCGAGTATTTTCGTTTATTTTTACATATTTCGAGCTGTATTGTCATGTATATTTTTTTTTATAGTGTTTCCTTATACAAATTAAATTGAAACACTATGAAACGATTGAAATAAATTTGCATGTCAAAAATTCGCATTTAAAAATATTAGTTCGAGTACCACGACAAAAACATTGAATACGTTTTTAGTGCATTTACCGTTATATAAAATTACACTTTCCGTAGGCATTTTAACGTATTAATGAAACTTTTGATTCTTTATGTATCATAAAATTAATATAGTTTTAAATGACGTATATACATTTTTTAAAATTATTATACAACTGCTTCGTGTAGTTTAGCTACGGGGACACACTGTTAAACAAAAGTGTCTTAGATGTCACGATTTTAAGACACAATGTGACTTATTTAATTTATATATTCTTTAGCAGGGCACAATAGTTCAGAAATTACCATTTAATATGTCATAAATTATAATAGTTAACCAAAGAACGTTTTAAAAATAATCCAATTTCTCTAATTAATCCATGCTACCATGCTTTAAATGTGGAACTGCTGTCATTGTATGCAGCGGTACAATGGAATAATACTTCATATGCATTTATAGTAACTGTGATTGATTGAATTTATATTGAAGCAATATTCTTTATCAAATTGGAATTTTAACGATACTCCATTCCCTTGTAAAATATTCACAAGTTAACTTCAAAATCGGAAGTTGGCTACGTTAAAGTGATTGAGATGTCCAAGTCACCTTTTATAATTTTGTATTTAAAGATTGCATTGATTTCACTGACTCTCGTTACGCATAAATTGGAGAATCAATATAAACGTCATTGAATTGTATTTACGCTTCGCCTTACTAATATAATAAAAGCTCAATTGATTATCTCCTACAAACGCCATAATATTTTTAATACGTCTTGTTAGTACTTGCCATTTCCTCTGTATATGTTTTACAGTCATATATTGAGTTCGAATATCTGGAGTGTTTTAATACATTTCCATTAAAGTTAGCTTATTCAAAATATATAGCAGATCGCTACGATGTTTTTCGATGCTCGAATCATTTATACGCCATACGAATTTAAGTGTACACTTTTTATCGATATTTCCATTACATAAAATAAAATATTTATTTCGTTGCTTTAAAATAATAATCATAAAATAAATTTAAATGCGTATAAAATGTTAATTATATTATATATGATAAACAGTTATATAACCTATGTTGATTATTGGTCAACATTATAATTGACAGTATTTATATATATATGTGTATGTATATAGTTAAAAGATAATTATTAATCGAATTATATAAGGTGCAACATGAGAAAATATGATTTATTATATTATGATTCGATTGTAAAATCTTTGCGTCTGTTATATTTTGTTATACTGTTAAATTTTTAAATAATCTTGAGTAATAAACAACTTATACGTCTGAAATGTATATCTATAATATTCATTTTATTTAATTTCCGTACCTAAAGAAAACGAGGAAAATTGTTTTATGATCGAAGACAACAACTTCAACATACCGGAAGATAAGTCAGCTGATGTGCTGCCAGCTGTTGGCCGTCACAATTATCATATTTTACTTTGAAAAACCGAAATAATTAGTTTAATATCTTCGAGTTAAAAGTGCTTTGTACACTGTTACTTTGTTATAAAGTTTTGATAACATTTAAGGATATTGATTCAATATGGAATATAAACGAACTGTATATAATAAAGTGATAATATTCCATAGTTATTGTGAAATAATATCCGAATTATTTCCAATTAATTCAACCATATGATTTATATTTTTATATAACAGACCATTTTATCTTCAGTTGTATTTTTATTTAACTACAAACAACTGTGATTATTGTATTAGTTTTTTCTTTGTTTTTAATTTTTATGTATTTTATCTATATGTTTTAACAATGTTAATTAATCACCATAGTCATATGATTTATACAATTTTGTAAGGGTTTTCTCCGTAAATTTTTTAATAAATAAATAAATAATAGTATTATAAGTATATACATTTGTTTGATAAAAATACTTGCGATATATCTGTTCATTTTTGTACATTAATAGAATTCGCATGCGATCTTCATCAAAGTTTATTATTGTTGTATTATTATTTACAAAACATAGTTAAAATTGTATAAAATTAATATTTTTGAAAATATTTAGAACAAGTGCAAATATTCTGTAATATTAACAAATTTATGTTGTTAGTATCATTGTATTTTCAATTTATAATGACAATTATTTAGTTTAATTTATTGTTTCAACAAATAGTTACGTACAAAATAAGAAGATTATTCGTAAACTTGGTTCGAGCAAGTACTATCACCTGACAGGTGTTTAAACTTAAGTAGTTGAAAACAATTTAGCGCGTCAATTATTGACAAGGTCATTTGAATGTAAAAGATCTGTTATAACTTTCAGTAGCAAACTGTCTTAAAAATATTAAAACTACATATTTTCAGTATATACAACGTTAATGCATGTTATATATAAACATGAAAGTAATTCAAATTTATATTTATTAATATATATCACAAATATATATATTGTTCTTGAATATATAATTTTTAACACATTTGATAGTTACTAATTATTATTTTGTACAGCAAACTTTGAATGAAATAATTATAAATGTATATAGATATATATTTAGTATTTGTTCATTACCAACATTGTCTCATTGTCATTACCATAAAAATTCAATTTTTAATTAATTAAGTTTATCATTTTTACATTTTGCTCTTAGAAGTTCGTTTTTTTTACAAAAATTATTTAATATATTAATATAAATTTGATAATATTTTTTTGATAATTAACTGAGATTTAGATTTTTTAGTTTATCAGATTAATTTATTTGCGTACGATGCCCCTCGGTAATATCTTTTCGCCTCTTTCAACGACACCTGTTGCTCAATGTATGTGCAACGCATGGAAACCTGTCGCTGTCGTAAAAGTACGAGCTGCAGCATTATCTTTATGGTAGAGTCAAAGATAAACCATAGCTTTTTATACAAAATAGAGAACCAAAGGGAGTAAACAAATTAATTAAATTATGAAGTATTTCAATTAATATAATTAGTACTTTCGTTCGAATAATAAATATATATTAATTACGTACTAACCAATAAGGATAGTTAATAGGAGAAGCGATAACAACATAATTAATATTATAATAATAATTTTGCATAAGAGATTTTTAAAATGCAATGTATACACAATTTTGTATCTACACAACAATTGATTTTTGTACAAATCAAATATAAACAATAAATAATATCAATAATTAATAAGAAAAAAACAAAATATTACTATATACATAATTATATATATATAATTAAAATTTATTGTTTTTGGAA
The DNA here is from genome assembly GCA_022817085.1 of Psilanteris sp. ZL-2020. Classification (NCBI taxonomy): domain Eukaryota; kingdom Metazoa; phylum Arthropoda; class Insecta; order Hymenoptera; family Scelionidae; genus Psilanteris; species Psilanteris sp. ZL-2020. The sequence goes on from JABFQC010000453.1 coordinate 18,945, forward strand.
TATTTAGAAATAATTTAAACGAATAACAAAATATAAGTATACTGATTAGTTTATGTGTTCATGCCAGTGTTACACCAGTTTTGTATATTTTAAAAATCAATTCCTTCGATTTCATTAAAAACACATTTTAATCGTTTATTATTTTTGTATCCGTGTTTTATAACACATTACGAATCCTCTTCTTCCACGTTTTATTTCATTTTATATAATTTAGTTTTGATTTCGCTTTATCGATGCGTTTAATTATATCATCGACATTTTCAAAATTTAACCGATATTTAAATGGTCATATTCGTAAAATTATGTGCCACATTTACCGAACAGTGCCGTCTTATTTTTAAACCATTACATCTATAATAGAATGATTCTTAAGCGCTGCAAACAAGTATAAAAGATTGTCATGCGATGTAATTTTATCCGGTAGGATAGCACGCGTCAACCGCATGTATGTACCGCAATGAAGCTGAAAGCTGTTGAATAGTGTCGTTTTGCCATATGCTCGATTAGGTATAACGTAATGACATGTTCGAGGATGCGAGCATGCGTCCCATGTAACATACCGGCGCAGCAAAAGTAACAAGTAACATTTACGCATCGCGTACTTAGATCATTATACATATGGGTGCTACAATTGCAGACCAAGGGTACATGCGTCTTGTATCAAGATTGCTATCACAAAAAGATTCGTAAGAAGATTTTACGAAATTAACATTCTTGAAAGCTTACATTTAATGTAACAGAAAACTGAGCAAGGATATTTTTATACAATATTAACTTTTATATTTCGTTACACTTTTCGAATACGCGCGCGCTTCAGACTACTAATTAAATTACTTTTAGATTCGACGACACCAATTATTAGATTTTGCATCATTCAATTATATCTATGTTAATGTATAAATTTCATAATTAAATAATAAATTAATAAATAAAATTAAGGTGCTCTATTTATTTTTTGTACACTTATAATTAATTATAAATTTGGTTATAATAATAAACAAGTATTCCCAAGTTGTATTGCGCAAATGGTATAAAAGGAAAAAATACAAATGTCACGTAATTATATCGAGCGTTAAAATAATTATTGTTGTCATTTCAACGAGCATGATTCGACGCTTCATTTGTCGTCAATAGCGTGACAAAAAATAGTTAAATGAAGATTGTTTAAGAAATCGCAGTTTCTATAAAGTTATGTTACAATTATTGATATTATATATGCAATAATATTAAAAAATATATATACGCTAAATAAGTTTAATACTTTGTTACAGAATGCACATTATGAGAAGAAAATGCGTTTTATAGCCTTGGCCATCGTAAGATATCTGCTGTTAGTTCAAGTTATTTCCGGGGAAGAAACTTTAGTTACTCGACACCCAGATGGAGATATTTTTGGTATTGAAGGTAAACTAATCTAGTTTTATTCAAATAAGACTTTTTCTTTTTCAGACACTTTTAATTTACTATCAAATTAAAAACTATATCCTACTGATTTACAATTTTTGATATAATTTAATGTAACAAATAAACAATGTATGATTGACTTACTCGTGATAATATTAATTATTTAATAATTTTTATATTAATAGCGTATATTCATTTTATTATTCTATTAACATACATAAATACCATATGCTTATGGTATATATGCTTGCAATATGATTTATAATATATATATTCATATTTATACAACGCCGGATATTAGAAATGAACAATATCCATAACTATTTTCATTAATATGCGATGATACATAAAATTGGAAATGAAAAACAAATATCAAGGATTTGACCCTAATCGTCTTCATATCGCGCGTATATCTTAAAATATGGTGTTTCGCGTTTTTGTTCCGAAAGTCGCCGATTACTAACATTTCAACTCAATATTATTTAAAATAGTGAAACCAGCGTGTATATGTAAACAATTCGAAAGTAGTTTCGTTCTTTAAGAACTTATTTTTCAGCACCAGCGCTAGCATACCAACTATTTTATCAGAAAACGTAAACGAGATATCTCGAGAACGTGCGCGATTCTTCTTGTCTAATGACAAATGATGGCGATGACAAGAAGATACAAATTACCGCCGATCACCGAGTTCCTCAACGAATTAAATTTCGCCGTTTTGATATGCAGATGCATTAGAAACGTTTATCTTGACAAATTTCTGTTTAGTAAATACGTAAATACATTAGCGATGTATTAAATGTGAATGCGGTTTTGTTGAACTAATAAATTTACGTGAAATTGAAATTTCCTTAAATAATTATATTTTACATAAAATGAATATACTATTTTTATACTATTTAAATCATGCAGGGTATATATTTTTCGTTATTATTATAATCACTTTATTTAACTTTTATACACTGAAAAAAATAATCTTACAAATTTGACTAAACTAGATAATAAAAGTAGGAAAATAGGCAAAAATGTAAATAGTATAATAAATTACGGTCAGAAATTTGTCATATTATTTAGTTTAGTGTAAATCATGTATTTTTCAATTTTTAATATACAAATCATAGTAACAATTTTTCTATGTATTTATATTGTTTTATAAAAAAATGTAATATCATTCCTTATTAATAGTTATAATAATAATAATATTAATAATAATAATGAAAATAATATAATAGTAATAATAGAAAAGTTGCAAACGTGTTACTTTTATTTTTCGTTTAAAAATCTAATTGATTAATTGCTTCATATAATTAACCCGTTTCATGAAATGTTTTGGCTTCCATTCAATCGATCTCCTTTGATCGAAACTAAAACACTCATGACAGCAATTATACAACCATCGTTACAACCATCAATACAGACATTAATCCTGTGTATCTAAAAGGAAGATTTTTTCGCGACAATTCCGCAAAACGCGTGTACTCCACATTACAAAAACCGTTCCCCATGATTTTCAGCGTGAAATACCGGACAACGGAACTTACGATTTTTCGTTCCAAGAAGTTGTGCGGCGGCGCTTGATCGATGCCGAAGACACATAAGGAGAACAGCTGCCAAGCCGTTACAACGCGGTCAAGTGTACAATGAAATCTTCATGAATTTTTATTACCAATTCAATCATTCATGTTTTACGTTCTGACTTCTGTTTATACAAGAGCGAAGACAAAAAAGTTAAAAACTTGTCATCGGCAAAACCAACTCAATACATACAGAATATAACATATAATCATAAAGAATTAGTCATTAGAATCGTGTTATTGACTTGGATAGAAAAGCGAATAAAATTTAACGCTTGCGGTGTGCTTAATTTTTATTTTGCAATTATTCACAAATACTTAATGTATATAAATAAACATGTATATACAGATATAGACATATATATAGATATGTATATATATAAAACACTGTAAGGATATTAGAGAGTCTTCGTTTGCCTTTTTTAAAACAAATTATTGGCAATAAAATTTACATAATTAATACTCCAAACAGGAAATATTGTGATTATATTTTAGCGTCAATTTAACTAATTCCGTGGTCTTTTTCTATTAATGTGTGTATAATACACTCAATATAATCTGCTAAATTTCACACTCGCAAGGAAAACAGAACATTAATTTTACAATTACTCAAGTTGTAAGTTGTTAATATGGCCGTTAAATCAATTAATGTAGTGATTAATTAAAAGCCTGAAATCACTGAATTAGATTGTAATAATTATATATTATTTTGTATCATTTGACACGGGATGCCTATAAAAACAACTTATAACAATCTAAAATTAATTTATAGTTATAAACGTGTTATCGATCAAGTAACAACTAAAACTGTAATTATAATTATTAATCTGTCTTCGTAATGACGCGTTAAATAATTAGAACTGACTAATTTTTTTTAATTATATTTTTGACAATTGTCTTTCCCTTTATTATATATAAAAGAATATTATATAATTTTTATTTAAATAATAAATACGATGAATAACAAAACAAATAAATAAATAAATTTAATGTAGTCTTTAAGTATTAAATATACTTGTCAATTATTTACTTTTAATATAATTCAATTAATAGTAATAACAAAGTAACTACCAACAAACAATTGACAAGTCTGATTTTCAAATGTTACATTCATTGTTAATTTAATTTTTTATTAAACATTATTACCGATTCGCAATCTGCATTCGCCATATATATATATTGTTTTCACATCACGCGATAAATATAATACTAAATTATAATCAGTCTAATAAATCTGCTTGATAAAAATAACTAGAATAATTCATGCATTATTTATGTACTTATATTAAAAGGCTGCAGCATTTAATAATAATATTTGTTGAACAACTTTATAACAAAGTATTAATTAATCGAATTGTTCAGTCCATTTTTCAGAAATTACATTCATCAAAGATAATGCATTATTATACAACACACTTTGATCTGAAACGCTACTTATAAAAAAAAATAAAAAAATTACATTTTCTTCCTTTGTTATGTTACACACGTGTAGTTATTTTAATTGTTTAAATGAAGGCGTTACATTGAATAATTCATATTAGACTTAAAAAGAAAGTAATTATGCGTAGATGTTTCCTTATCTCGCTATGTAATGAGTTTTACATGTAATAACCGTCTGTGAAGTCAAAGAGAGAAATGTATATCATTGCGTGGTGCTATTAAATAATCAAAATGTTAAATTGGCAATCATACTCTTTATAAGCATTATATTTTCTACGTGTTACTTTCGTTATATTATATTTTAGATTGCGTTACATATGGATTGTTATATAATTAATTGCTCAGATACACACACAATTTATTAATTCATGAAATACATATTAATCGGCAAAATATGCTGGATAAGCAACGTATTTTACGACGTGTTAATTATGAAAACGTAATAAATTACAATTAATAAAATTAAAGAATGTACGTACGTGATCAAATCAACTGCTCGTTAATAAATAATTATATTCTAATTACTTATTTCACAGGATCTTGCACAACGGCTTGCATGGATGTCAGCAGTGGAACAGCCAGTGCCTATTTCGAAAACGCGACGAAAACGGACCCACTGGACGACGAAAATACATCATGCACTTGTCAATGCAATCCCGGATTGCCCATTTTTCGTGACGACTTACAAATTTGTGTCAACGATATTCAAGGTAAAATCATGCGACTTTTAATTATCGTTCATAATATTTAATTAGCATTATGGAAAGCGTATTTTTCGGGTTTTAATTTTTTTATATATAACTTTGATAAATATTTTTTTATTTCATATTTTATATATACTTGAAAATATAATATAAATATTATATATTACAAATTTCTACATATTACACTGGAACAAAAATTGTAGTATAAATTTATACCATAATGACAAATTTTTTATTTATATAGTAAAATTTGTTATATAATAATAAAACTAGTATAATAAGAATAGTATATAAATATATTATAGTAAAACTAGAAGGAATTTTGACACATTTTTGTTATATCATATAATAAATATTGTTTTAATAGTAAAGTAATTTTTTAAATATCCTTCAGGATATCATTCGAACGCCAGAAGGTATAATTTATATTATATTTTTTTCTCCGTGTATATCCGCGTTGAAAATATAAATCTACACTTTTATGTAGCAATTTTGAAAGTTTTCAAGTTTATCCTACACTGAAAAAAATAACCTTACAAATTTTATCAAACTAAATAATAACAGTAGGAAAAGTGAGCAAAAATGTAAATAAACATTAGACGATGTCATTGTTTTTATCATTTGTTTGGCAATATTTGACATATTTTTAGAATTTTCTAACCCTAATTTATCATATTAGTTACATTTTTGCCCATTTCTCCTACTATTATTATCTAGTTTGGTAAATTTTGTAAGATTATTTTTTTTCAGTGTACTTTAACTATTTATTATATAGTACTTTTTTGTATATTAATTTTCTCACTGATACAGAAAAGTATATTTGTACAGTATTATTGTATCGTTCGACGAAATAAAATAACGTAGATTATCTATATATAACAAAACAATAAAAATGAATTTTGCTAGAAATCTTATTTTATACGTCGAGTAGACGCACGATCGTGGCATACTTGAGTTAAACTATTTACAGAATGTGTAGACAATGACGATAAGAATCATAAATATTTAATTACTGCGACATCGCGGTTGCTATTATATTTTGAGAGAAAAAGCTTGTCGGAATGCAAACGACTGCGCTAAAGAATTGGAGTTATCGAAAGCACATCGACAAAAAATGTCTCTCTCTCGCACACGCGGACATCTTTTAGTCCGTAGAAATCTTTCTTCTTGCACGGACTCTTTCATCGAACCGCGTCATTGCAAATGATAACTCAGCCGCGCGACTAATCATCCTTGGCAATCTATTACAAATCGATTTCATTTGACACAGAAATAACTCTTGACATTCAACCGCGGCTTTTTTCTTGCGTTGCGTGACTCCGCGATTTATTGCCGCGTGCAGGTTCAAACGCACCAAAACATTGTCTCTCATTTTACTCCGCCGATTTAAATTTGAAGCTCATTTCAACGAGCGGGTTTTTTTGAGTCCAAATAACATAAAGCTTTTAATTAACAAAAAGTCCGATGTCCATTTTGTTGGTCATTTATTAACAACTAATAATTTGAGGTACGATTTCTTGATACCAATAAAAGTGCCACTAAATGACGTCGATAAAAGTTTCGTGCTGGTTTTATTACCGCGTCCTTTTTACCATTTCAAATTTACATTTGCATTAAAATTGCTTTATTTTACATTTACGCCTTTTTCGGCGCGCTTTTCGTAAAGTTTATTTACCGTTTCTATGTGAAATGTCATTTTTTATTATATGAAAAATGATTCTACGTACCCGAGTGAAATATTTATCACTAAATATATATATGACAGAAGTCACTTCCGATAATCATGATGTCGAAGCAATGATTATCCATCAAAGCTAGCAATATTATACAAAAAGCCCATAACCCTGACCTTGGTTAGAATCCATCTGGACTATTAACATTCCACTTTGTGCCTCATCCTCTTGACCCATCTGACTTATCCACACTTTTACGGCCCTCAAATTTCTCAATGTCACTATGCAGGAAACAGGAAACTTTCTAAACCAAGAAGTTCGTATGCAGTTTCACACCTAAGTAACATGCATCAACGATGTATCACACTATTGGTGCACGAAAGTTATTTTGCTCTGAAACATTTTACTTATTTTCTTCACCTACAAATATTCTTCTGGAATTGTAATAATTGGCCTCGGGGATATTTTAAGCGGGAAGTTTATTTAAGACAAATCGACTTGCAAATATATATAATTCAGAATAAATATATATTTGTATATATAAATGACACTGAAGAAGTTAAATAAATGCAATTTATCGAAAAATTAATGTTTTATTTATATGCTCAAATTGATTGTATATTTTTGTCAATTTAATTATTGTCAAATGTCATTTAACGTCGGTGTCATTTAAAGGAAATGTTTGTATAAAACAATAACAACAATTATAAACAATTGCCTAATAAATCGAAATCGGTATCTTTTTATAATCATAATTATAATGGCTCAAAAATTAATTTTATATTAAAATAAAATCTGATTTAAATTTGATTTAATTATATATATCAATCGTTCGTGAATTATAATGATAATTACGAATTATTTTTATTTCGAATCGAATCTTATTTTATTTTTGTATTTTTGTAATCGTTACAAATGTTTACAATTTTGTGGAAAAATGTGTGTCAGCAAAAGCAGTCAGATTGTATACACAATGTTGATAGAAACTATAACACACTATTCGGAATATTTCATTACAAATTATATCCACAAGTGGTATATTGCGCGCAAAATAAACAACAATTCTTAAAACATTAAGTTTAAACGAGTTTATTTTGTTGCACGCATGCATCAAAATTCAATCGAATTCGAAGCGGCCCCATTTATGAACGTCCATGTCACTTTTTGGCAAAATTTTGAATTATAGGGACCTAGGACCGTATTAAAAATTGGGGAGATCAAATACACTGAAAAAAATTTGTGTAAGTTTTACACCACATATCTACGTACACACACTATCATTGCATGAATTTTACGAAAATACTTTAAAATTACACGACTTGTGTAATATATTCAAAATATAAGTAATATTACACATCCTCTACTGTAAAAAGCGGGTGTTTTAGGTTATGTCTTACGTTTATACGAAATGTAAAGTTACGTTTTGAATGTAATTTTATATACTAACTGTAAATGTTACACAAAAATGTAATATTCTTATTACATACACTGAACGAAATGATGTATGAAATATCACAACGTATACGATGAATCCTATGACGGCAGTGTTATACTGTGATAAATGCAAAAAATGTTTCAATAAGCACAACTTAAGTTTTAAAAAGTACAACGTGAGTTGCATTTATTGAAACATTTTCAGCACATATTACAACGTTTTATGCAGTTATCACTGTATAACACTACCGTCATAGGATTAATCGTATACGTTGTAATATT
>JABFQC010000454.1:0-27439 GCA_022817085.1 Psilanteris sp. ZL-2020
ATTGTAATTAAAAGTTATTATGACAGTTAATTTGTGCTAAACGTTTAATTTATATCAAAAGCGGAATAAAAATCTTGAAAAAGTATAATAGTATATCAGAACTATGTAATATTTATCTACCCTTTGATACATTACTAACTGCATGTACTTTATGTAAATGAAATACAGAATAAAAACGATGTTCACTATTGTTTCAAAAAATATACTGCTAATTTATGGATGTGGATTGCGTTCTTTCCTACAAACGGACTGTTTAACAGCTATCTGATTTCCTATCAATTAGACAGATTTCTATTACACCAGAACCAGTAAATTGTTTTTATCTTCGATTTTTTCTCATACCGTGTACACCAGATAAAACCGCAGATAAAACGTCATTATAATTTCCAAACAGATCCCATTGTCGTAAAGTTGTAATAGCTCAGGATAACTCCTCCTTTCTACTTCCAAACCACCAAACAGATATTAAATATTAAATATTGATTTTTCATAAACAATCGTCAGATTGCGACATTTTGTAAATCTTGAGGACACCGCACTCAATTGCAATTGGATTCTTTCAATTTTGAATTCCGAATCCATGTATTTTTAAATTGAAATAAGTTAGAAAATGATCATCTTGCCTCTTGAACATCTTGGACTTTGTGGATTTCATTTTATATTGTTCTTCTGTATGAGGATAATATTCAAGAAATGGTAGATTTAATAACAATTTTCTCGATACTTCTTAGGTACAATTTAAATTTCTTTTGCTTAATTTTTTTTTCACTATTAAATATTCGGTGATTCTGTTCAGATACGTACAAATACTTATCGTTTGTCAAAAAACCATCATTATAAATTAATAACTGTACAGTTGTGTCAGCGTTCTATTCAGGGAAGAATAAGAATACACACCGCGGTGTGAAATATATAGCATCATATTTTATTATCAATGTATACACTAAATCTGCAAGAAAATAAAAAAGTAACATCTTATTCTGTATTATATTTTCGAGTCAATAGGTATAACACTCATGAAAAATTCATGACATCTTGTAAACACAATGTTTAGTGAATATACGCCTATAATCACAGGTAACACGTTTCCAACCCAAAATCAGCTACAGCGTTTTAAATAAAGAGTAGGACTGGTAGCTCAAGTTCTACAATATCTGATTGACGATCTATGGCACTGGCGCGGGTCTGGACCTAGCACTTAAACTTACTTTTCCTCGAAAACAATAATCGTAAATATAATTTTCATAATATCCCGTAGACCGTATAAACCGCCATATATAATATTAAGGGTCTATCTGTACCCGCGCTAAGTGGTTTTCGATCATTTAAGGGTTACTTTGAAATTCCAAGACAGAATTAAACAACCCAACCATAAAGGAGATACATTTTTTAGCAACAGGTATTTACGGTTTAACCCATCAAACATACGTAACGTTCATTATTCATTCCTCTGTTCATATTCCCCATGACATATTTCTCTATAACTACAAGAAAAAAAGACGATCGCGATAAAGCAGAAACTAACGGCGAAGCTTCTCGGCGGGAAGGGGTCGGCTGAAAAAGTGAAATCACAATATAATTGCGGTACGGATACGGATCGCAAATCGCCGATACTGGTCGCGATAGGTCGTGGTCGGCGTTGCGGCGAAACGGGGTCCGTCTGGTGCACAGGTACTATACGCAAGCTCTCTTTGTCGCGTCAGGGTAGGAGTCGGGTATTGGCGCCACCTCCAGGCCGGAGACTCCAGCATGGTCGGGCGAACGCCAGAGCAGACTTACGCCTTACGCCCGATCGCCCCACTCCCTCGCCGGTGGCTTGCCTCCCTCCGACCCCCCCGCCGCCATGTCCGCGTGGAAATACCGCGGCGCTCCGGCTGTCCTCGTCATTGTCAATGCTCTCTGTCCGTTCGCCGTTTTGCCGAAGCCTCCCTCCTTTTCTGGCGTCCCTCTCTACCATACTCTGATGCTGCAACTCCGACCAACCTAGCCTAACCCGCTGCCCAACTTCATTCCACGCCGACTGACCATCACCGACGGCCGTCCACGACGTCGCCGTCGCCGTCGTCGTCGGCTAGACGCGTGAGAACCAATCAACGATCGTCTTCGTCGAAGTTGTTGCACTCTAACGATACCCAGATTTTGACATTGGTTCTCTATCCGAAACTCGGGCACCGGACTGTTCGGTTGGTGTTTCGACTGTCAGTACTGGGGGTGCGAGACGAGTGACCGTGAGTGACGTCAGACGACGCCAGATACCGATCTTACGGATTTCGGATCAGGGGGGACGAGTTGGGGGGCGCGGGAATATGGACGCGGCCGAAGATTGCTGGGACCACGTGGGTCTGCTCCACGACGTAACCAGCGCCGAGCAATCGCACAATGCGCCACCCTCCGAATTCCTACTGACACAGCACGAGGTGAGCTGTCATTGCAGATATTGACGCGTTCGAGGAGGATACAAACACCTGCAATGTTTTCGAATTGCGTTCGGCTTTCGGCATGTCACGACTTGTGTTGCATGTCGGGCGTCTAATAATAGACTATAGAGTCTTGAAAGGAACACGCCGGTAGAAAAGTCGAGGTGCTCTGCGGAGTGCTTTCATTCAATTATTGTCGGCCGGAATGACACGTTGACAGTTTGATCGATGATGTGATTCTATGACACTCTTCGGTACTAATGGTGACGGTACTTTGAGGTTTGTCAGTAATTAAGAATCGGTATTAATGTATGCTAAGTAATTTAAATAGGAAAACAGTTGAACACGAGCAACGAATCGGTGTCTTACGCATTTTCACACTTTGAGATGATTGTTTTCTTCTTCTTTTTTTTTCAGTTTTTTCCACCGGTGTACAGATCGGGGATATAATTTAAATTGTAAATTTCGGATTCGAAATGGTGTTTGTTGTACCACGGCAACTTAGATCAGGCCCAGTTGTCTAATTATCATTTGATATAATAATGGTTGACAAATTTCAAATGCTCCATTATTTACTTTGGAATTTGGTTTGATTGATTAAGACCGAACCCCCGTGCCAATGATATCTGTATACTGACTTTATGAACCGACGACACGCGCCTATAGTTCAGTTTGAATGGATCAAATATTTGTATTATTCACTGCATAGGTTCACGCCGAATAGTTGTACCCTTCACCCCGAAACAACACTTTCAAGCATGACTCAGTTTACCTTCTTTTTACTCTTCACAATCCGAAATATAGCAAATCAGCGCGCCCCGCGAATTTAATAAATACTCGTTACAAATTAATTAACTCGAAGAGCGTTCGTACGCCAGAAACTTCTGCAAACACAATTTTGTTAGCGGATAATTTATTGAACGAGCGCACCGACTTTTGCAATAACACGCATATTGCAATTACGTCAGATTCTTTTATTGAACACACATACTCAAGACATGTTTTTAACATTCATTTGCTAAGAAGTCCGACACTTCTTCGTGGATCTTGCGAATAATGCAGTCACGCTGCAATAGGATTTGTAGAATTTTATCAGGCACCGATCAGACGCTCATTACCTCCTAAACATCAGACGATTTTGAAACCATTTAAATTATCGCGGGATTCGCGTGTCAACCACTTACGCGAAAACCGAACATAAAAACCTCATTCTCACACATCCTGCGAACGTCTCGTTCGAGGACAACGCGGAGCAAAATATTTCCGTTTGTCGAATATGAGTCATTATAAATGCACGATACGAATCAAGAAATCGTCGCAAAATAAAAGGGGGAAAAATAAATAAAAAACAACGTTCAGCTGTCCCATTCAACGAGATACGGTTTGTTTGTTTGCACAGCGAAATCACCGATCTGGTAATCACGGTGCCAATAAGATTGTAAATGTCATTATAGGGTTGATCGCGGCGATGAAGTTAAAAAAGACGAGAAGAAGAGATCGTTTCAATTTCAGATCCGCTTGAAGTAACGAGGCCCCGGGCCCGAACACTCCGTACCCTGTAATCATCGGGCAGAAATTATAGGCATTTAAGCCAAACACGAATAAGCGGATAGCAAAGTTTACGCGCGAAGGATGGGTCGGTGGCATTGGGCGCGTGCAACACCGACTTCGTTTTAATGTACTCGCTCGTTGCTGCGCATCGCGTCGTCTTCGCGGATGCACCTGCCTCGCCGATCTCGCCAAAATTGAACCCCGATACCTCGTTCGTCGCCGCGCTCTTTTTTTCCCTGTTTATCTTCGCGATTTTGCAGACGCGAATCGGTCACGTACGGTGAACACTGTGTTCGTTAATTCGGGCCTCTGCGTGTTCTACATATTAGGAATTATGTTAATTAAAGAGCCGATGCGCAGTTTTGGGTCTCGCGTCGACTTTAAGTCCAAATTAATTAAAATACCCGGAAGTCGGCGTAAGATCGGCTATTTGGCCATCGCTGATTATAGGACGGAAAGAAACGCTTTGGCTGACGCAAATGTGTTATTAATTCGCGTCGTTTGTTGCTGCAAATATTTCTTTGCTGTTCTAACTTAATTAACTGCGTGTTGAGCTTAATTTGAATTACGATTGGCGAAATATGGCGGCCGAAAAAATGTTCCGCTTATGCGCAACGAGAAAGTATCGTCGTTTCAATGGAGATTAAGACGTTTTACTTTTAATGCACAATTAGAGTGTTTGACACGTCGCTCTCGAGCATGTGATGCGGGTGTTTTTTAATGGAACATGACATGCGCTCGTTGCATGCGTGTGTGACTTCGTTCTATAAATAATCTATGAGAGAGTCGCCAATGCAAAGCACCCGCGAAATTCGATCAATTCCACAGGACAACAATGACTTTGGGAAATGAATTGCTTTAAGCCAGTTTGTAATCAAATTTTTTTGTCGCCAAAAATGGTTCGTTAATGCGAATTTTGCAATACGCGTTGCGTTAAGTTTTTTTCTATGGTGTAATTACATACAGTTATAAATGATTAAAATATGAATAAATGGAGAAGATTTATGAGCATTGGTGTACGTTGTGGTGTTCATTGCATTAAGAATCAAAGCTCATATGATTAAAAAATTTTTGTTAATCAATATTTATTGCTTTTCTATATTGAAAATCACAATGCTCTTGGTTTAATTAAACTTTTATTTGTTGAATTTCAATATACCTCAATTGTTAAAGTTATATTTTTACTATAGCAATTTACATCAGTGGCAGTATATAACATTTAAGAATATTTTGTAACAAATGAAATATAATTAAGTCTCTATCTCTCTGTTTTAATCAAATATTTTTATTTTCGACTTTAAATTAATATTACTCATAATTGTACACAATTAATATAATCAAAATTCCATATTTTGTCCGCCAAACAAAACAAGTAGAAATTTCTCAAGTAACTCGCGAGTTACTAGAAATTTTATATACAAATTCTCTAGTAACTCACGAGATACTAAACAATTTTTTACTATAATACAGTTTTATATAAAACTGCTTCAAATTATTTTAATAAAACATTGCATATAAAAATTATATTTCACATGCAAATAATTAACCAAGGACATAGAACGGAGTTTACGCAGTACGCTTAATAACTTATTATCATACATTCACAATGAGCGGATCAGTTTAATTAACACAATTAAGTAATGTTGTCGAAAAGCATGCGAACCCACCGCACAAACTGTATGATATAATTCGGACCAGGCAGCTTGACGAAATTTAGGACACAATCGTTTGATTTTGTTGAAAAACAAAACGTTAAATTTAATTAGAGAAACCAAAATAATCGAATCGATTATGCGATAAGTGAACGACGAGGCATGTAAGCGAGCGAGACGGTTTCTTTATTTCAGCGTGGCTCACGTATAAGTTTCCCACGGAGGGCCACCTTGGCCAATACGCGGCCGCCCGACGACCGTGTGTTGGTGTGTGGGAATATCTCGATTATTACACGCGCGTGGGCAAAGTGGCTACGACGCCGATTTTTATATTCTTTAGGCGTATCCGGCCGTTCTTCCTCGCTCGAATCGTGGTCCGAACTCCAGGTGGCACTGACGAGTACTTTCGATTACTGACGCCTTCGGTTGATTCGTATCAACCGCATAGCTCGCTGTTTTCGATCATGAGAACTCGATTGAACTAGATGTCTGCGACCCGATTGTCACATTTCTCATCTGTTCTTGTTATTGCTCGTCGCGCCACTCGCATCGATTGGCTTACGTTTTTGATTTCTCTCGGTGAAAAATACGAGTCCCGGTTAAGTACATCGATAGAATATTTCGCCAATTCGATAACTCAATGAGTCCACAACAGTGCTTGTGGAATGTATAAGTTGAGGGAAATCAATTAAGTTTTTTCGACTTAAAAAGAGTACGCGTTTTATAGAGAAACGCGACCAAGAAGAATTATTGTACGTAATTAATAAATTATTTAATAATTTATATTCTTGGAATGGTTCACCCTGGTATAAAGTGATTATACGATTTCGAACATACTTTTTGATTCCGCTTTATAAAGACATAGACATAAATTGGATAACGGCATCATCAAATTTTATTTCGTGTAATGCCATAAAATACTGATGTAATAAGAATAAAGTGCCTTATTGTAAACAGATAAAATATAATTTTGCAAAAAAAGAAGCACGCGAATAGTATATGAGAGTTTAATTGATATTCCCATAGAATAGCATTATAATTTAAATACTTACAGTCAGAAAAGTTAAACTCAGAAAATTGCTGTTTATAACACTAATTTGGCGACATTAAAATAAAATTCTAAAAATTACTGTTTATAATAGCATTATACTAAAAAACGGGAGGAAACTTTGGTATGGAAAACTATATTTTTACAAGGAAAAAGAGTAATTTTTAGATTTTTACTTTAATGTCTCCAAATTAGTGTTATAAACAGCAATTTTCTACGTTTAATTTTTCTGAGTGTAGTTAATTACTTTATTCTATTGTGTTAGAAAATAAATGAAAAAAGTCAATTATGCAAATATGATCAATTATGCCGTATGTTAATAAGGAACTAATACTTCTATTCAACGGAAATTATATTGTGTACATATATATATAATAGCATATTTATATGTTACATTGGAATAAATATTTGTAGCTTCTGTAAAATAATTGAACCATTGTCGTATTCGGTTAACAAGTCTTAAGAACGTCACGGCAATTTAAACTTAATCCCAATCAATCTTTAACATACACAATGTTGTACGTAGCATCCGTCGAGGGTTCCTAATTTTCAAATTATGTTTTTTAATTTATATCCACTTTTACTCGGATATTGAACAGTTTGTTATTGTCGCAACAGCTCATTTGTTGAGAGAAACAAACAGCTTTACATGTTAGTCAGTGGCGTCCGAACGCGCACTTCTAATGGCCTTGTCAAATCGACCCATTACCATATTAATAAATTACAAATTATTTTTTCAACGAAACGAAGGATATCGTCACAATTGAGAGCCGAGAAAATTTACGAAATATGATAATCAGGCCCTGTTTCCTCGATTTTATTACGAGCTTATAATATATATCATAAATTTTAATAGGTGGCGCCAACTCGGATAATTTATACAGGAAACGCCGGTGAGCCCACTGGCCGAACTGTCGATAGAAAAATCACGCTGGGTATCGTAGACGGCTCCGATGACTGGAGATGACTATCAGATTTTCACGGTTCCCAAACACCAACAATTCTAATCCCATTTATATTGATGCTCCACTAATAACCGGATAGCTTGTTTTCGGAAAAGTTATGTCGCCGATGTTACAGTATACTTTACAAATTGGCGCCCGGCTTTGGACTACCTGAAAAGTCCTAA
Organism: Psilanteris sp. ZL-2020; assembly: GCA_022817085.1. Lineage (NCBI taxonomy): Eukaryota > Metazoa > Arthropoda > Insecta > Hymenoptera > Scelionidae > Psilanteris > Psilanteris sp. ZL-2020. Next base: position 7,798 of record JABFQC010000454.1, read on the forward strand.
AATATGGCCACCCATATAATCGCGCCGGAATCAAATTTCAGTTACTAAATTTGCGTTTAATTTTCAGCCGAGTAGCCAGCGCGCCGTCCCGCACACGTAATCAGTTTTTTAGTTCGACTGTCAAATTGATTCCTTTGTTTCAAGGTGACGTCACTTCGGTGGCATCGCGTCAAACGTGTTTATGTATTTATATATATATATTTATCTATATACAGACGGCCAACAGTCAGGCGCTGTAAACGGGACGAGTCGCGCGGGATCGAAATCGTCGAAATGCCCGTAATGCGATTTTCGAAAACCTAGTGGACCGATGATTCACGTTTACAAGCTTGACGGTGGAAAGCGCTTAGTCAAAGAGAGAGTGCACTATAAATAAATATATTTCTCTAGACTGCCGCAAGCCGCACGCTACACATTCGACGGTATTGAGTGGATCGACCAAAATGGACTTTGGTCGTTCGTCGTAAATAACTATTCCCTTATTATCTCGATGTAAACAATTTATGGCTCTGACCTTAGATTTGTTTCCGTAAGATTCACTTTTGTGGATCCGACGGGCATTTTTCAGCCGTAAATCATGGCGGCGACTCGCAACGTAATTTGAATTGAATTCGACCGCGGTTGGAGCAAAGCAATCATCCCGTGTCCCATTTTCTTGCATTTTTGTTGGCGCTTCAAGTAGCGTTAGCAATTGTTTAATGAAACGCGATCATAATTGAACGTCCCATTTAAATTCAATTTCAATTCTGTCAGAGTGGGTCTCGTTAATCGAACAGCACTCGCGTCACTTCGTTTTTGCGTACAGTCTTCGTAGTAGGAATTGCGAGAAAGATGGCCAGCGCACGATAGCAGGCGTTTCGCATAAAATGAAAAAGGTAGACAGCTTGGTGCGAAGGTGATTAAATGAAATCCAGATGAAATTTATTAACCGCAGGATAATTAAAGGGCGGTATACATATGCCCCGTGTCCCGTATCGAGCTATCTTGTGTTGGACACGTTTCAGACCCAAACTCGCATATTTCCGGTATATTTATGTGTAATCTATTTTTCAATTATAGACCACGACGCATTCCACTTTTTTTCTTCTTACATACCCCCGTCGGGATTAATTAAAGCACAAATTCTGTTATCATGCGATTGACTATGGTATCACTGCGAAAATAAGTATCTTAATTTAATACACGTAAATAAGACGCGCGTGTCTGGTATTAAGACAGCTGATATTTTAAACGCGTCATTTGGGTCTTAAAATAAGACACGCGTATCACATTAGTTTTTGCAGAGTTAATGTCTATAAATTTCAAATTCAAATGACGGGCTTGGACTTTTCTGTCATTTCAGATTTATTAATTACATAAATAAGAACAAAGTAGATAAATAAAAGAGATGATGCTCTTGTATCGTCAATGCGCGTTTCGAAATAGCGAGACGAATCGCAAATACTACTGCGACTGTACCAAATTCCCTAAAAATAGTTTTGCCTAATATCAGCGTAAATTATAATTTGTTAGACCGCTGCCGCGCTCTCGTAGGACGTTTGACAAATTTTTAGTGCTGCAAGCTTGGTTTGAAAAATATTAATGCTACACAATTCATACACGTCTTAATGACCGTTTTCTATTTTTATCGCTCGATCGTCTAATAACAGCCAAATACTCTCAAATACTTGCCGTCATTGAATACATTATTTATCGCTTCTACCTTCTGGTCCAACAAATTGGAGCATGGTAAAAGCCCAATTAAAGTTATACTAATTTATCAATCGCGTTGCGCATAATTAACGCCGTTTTCTGTTTATTGAAATTATTCTACGCGATTCGATTTTTAACAACATTATTGTTATTCTCGAAACGTATTCCATCCAACCGAGTATAATAAAATATAAATTGAAATTTGGCCGAATTAAATGCGAAATTATTGCAATTCGGAGGCATATTTTATACCGCCGGCCTTTATTGCCTTGGCTATTTACGTTCGTATGAAAAATCTACAGCTCTTCGACGCATTAAATACATTAACGGTCTCCGAGCGAGCGATCTCCCATGGTTCGGCGAGTGGACGAAATGGGGCTGATGAGTGCTTTTTGATAGCGCATTCGTTCTCCGATAGACCCATTGGTTTGGTTCACACGAAAAGGGCTCTCGCTTCTTTTCCGTCGCTCCGTCCATTTGGCACTCAATACGCACTTGCGACGCGCACTTGTCGCCCCCGTTTTTTCCTACAACACACACCCTCCTCGCAAGACCATTTTCCGTCTCCGAAAGTGCCTCTTCCGATGCACGTGACACGTGCATCCCGCATTGGACACGTGTTTCAAACCCCGCGTTTACATTATGACAAGTTCGACCAAGTTCGTGTCACAACCGCGCTACTTGTCCGTGAGATCGTTCCGCTACGACAACACACCGTTGCAATATGTGCTTGGCTTCTGTTGTCGCGCTTTAAAAAAGGAAGCAAAATAAGGCAATGCGTGACCCTTGATCGCGGATTAATCAACGATAGGCTTTGGATTCTTTGAAACGGGGCTCGCGGTTTGGTATATTAAACGACTGCATCGTGTCATATTTATGTCAAAATCGAATTACGAACAATATATCAGTGAAATTCAAATGCTACTCTGTTTATTTAAGCGCACCAAGTCGTGTTCCCCTTTAAAATTATGCCCTGTTTCCTCCCTTTTTCCACGTGTATTTATTCTTTCGAGGTTCCCTGATAGAAATTTGTCTAGTATCTCGTGAGTTACTAGAGAATTTGTATATAAAATTTCTAGTAACTCGTGAGTTACTTGAGAAATTTCTACTTGGGTTATTCTTACGTTTCGGTAATTTACTAACGTCGTTAATGTATCTAGGAATTAGACGAAAGACTATTTTTTCTCATTTCCTGCGCAGTTTCAGTCAGTCACTTTTGTACGACTTCTGTCGCATTCGTTATGAGTAAAATACGTATACACTGAGAAAAATTTCTATTAAAAATTACTGTGCCAAAGCAGTATTCTGATGCGATGTTTGTCAACACATAAAAATGACCCCTAAATATCGTAAACATTACTTCGATTTTCCTATATTTTTTACTGTGCTTTAACGGTAATCATTCTTTGTTGACAAACATCGCATCAAAGTATTATTTCGGCACGATAAGTTTTAATAGAAATTTTTCTCAGTGTAGATATACAGATATTCAGTGTAATCTCATTTTCGTCACATAATATTCGTAAATAAATTTATAAAATATACCAATAACAATATTTACCGTCTTACGTTATACGACTTCTTTATATTTATATTTATATATACACATATATATGCTACCCACTATTCTACAAGCAATAGTGTAAGTGCGTCGGAAATATATATTCAAAGGAAATCAATAAATTTAATCACTTTGCTGTACTTTGTTTGTGCAGAGATAAACTCAGTAATAGTAAAATATTACATTCTTTTTGCAAAGCCCCTTTGTTTCACTGTTTTTGTAATTTTGCAACAAAACTTGGTACTTGAAATTACTTTTGACTTCGCGATTGTTTTTCTTTTTTATCGTGTTGTGATTATTCAGCTACTTCACACAACACTTTCAGATTGAATTTTCTCCTATCACGTGGATCAGTCTTGTCGAAGTGCAGGCATCATTTTCATTGAACGACGTGACCCCACTTCGCTTTGAGGTTATAGCCACGCCAGGGGGTGAATTTAGCTCGATGTACGTTAACCTAAGTACGTAAGTGGTTGTATAAAGCAACCCTTATAGAAGGGCCGCGCGCACAGAGTCAGAGCAGACGCCCTCATAGTGGGTCGTTACTTCATTAGCCATCGACGCGACCCCCGAGTTATGATGCAACAGTTTGTGGCCTCGGGCTCTTTACATCGAGACAAAAGTTATTTTATCTTTCAAACAGATCATACTGTAATTCAAACGAACAAAAACGTTTGGACAGAATTAATTGTTCAAAAGTAACTAACTATTGATTTCTAAACACGCACGCAAAACTTATTCTTTGAGGAATAATTAATTAATTATCCATAGCAAGCGCGCAATAATTAACGTCAAGTTTTGCAAAATCAAATTTCTGATTTGCTTTGCAAGACGTTACGGTGGGAATATAATCGAAATAGAAAGATACGTTCGCAACGAATTTATATTGTAATAATATGTGGACTGATATATATATATATATTTGTTCGGAACTAAAAATTATTTACAAGCACGCATATCCCAGATACTCGAATGGCTTGATAGTTATAACTCCATTCAAAATATCGTCTATCCTTGTTTTGATTAATTTGGAACACAAATGTATATGCATGATCAAGTGGCAATGCAAATCGCGCAACCCTTGTTTTAGTATCATAACTTATAATAATAATAAACTTGCGTTCGTGTCTATGTTACGTAGAAACGAGAGTGTGCGGGGCCCTCCGAGTCGCCGGCATTCAAGCGTTTGGTTGGAATAAGACAATTGATTGAATATCGAACTGATTAAAAAAGAGATTGGACGGTTTGGACACGAATTCGGGAGTTGTGCCGTTTTTTTGATCACGACAAAAATGCGGTGTCATACGTCAGGGGTCTTTCTCGGCACTTGGTAAAAACACGATTGGGCAATGAAAACGATTCTAATTCCCCATTGGTTCCGGCCATTCTTCTCGTAAATCCCGACACCGTTCCCCCTTGGCAGCCACTTTTCTCGCTTATTCAGCAATGATTCAATTCGGATGTGCTTTTTACGCCCGGTAGCGTCACGGTGGGAGGTTACCGATCTCGCCAACTTAACCAAGAAAGTGGGTGGCGGGCAATGAGGTTATCCCGAGCCCAGGGAAACAGATTGCCCGGCATTCAGCCGCCCTCGGGACGTTTCATTTCACCCTCGTTCCTTACTCAAAAGCTCAGCCAAGAATGCAGCGCCGAGGGTGAGACCGAGGGGTGGAGTAAGCGGAGGAAAAGGATGCGAGGGTAACGCGAAAACTCAGCCCGAGAGAAAAAGAGAGTCAACTAACCAACAAGTCGTTCCTTTAATTCCACCGACTCTTTTCTGACGTTTTTTTATCCCAACATCGCTTAACCCACTGCCGAGATTCGATTCTCAACCAACCCTCAACCCTTCCGTTTTCTTTCTTTCTTTTTTTTGGTTTTTTGTTTTATATATCTTTTTTACTATTTCTTTTACTCCGCGATCCTGGATTACGGAGTGTTAAATCCAATTTATGACGCTCCAGTTAGATAACAGAATTTGATTGAATGCTATTCGATTATGAAAGTGGTTCGAGATTGGTGTACGATTGGATTATGTTATTACTTATTTTGATAGAGGGTCGTGTGTAGTGGTTAATTACGTTGATTGAAATAGTTGAACAGCCCGCCCGGTAGGGACAAATAATCAGACGTGTAAATATATGACATCGGTGCTTTGGGCTAAATTAGGCTGTTACCAGGTCCTTTGAAGCTGCTTAAAAACCTGTTTATTAAATTTTTTATCTAAGCGCACTGACTGTAAATACTTGAAGGAAGAAATGTTACTAAACAAAGGGAAAGAAATGTTGTCACTGGAAAAGATCAGTAAAGCATTACACCTGTATTTCTTTACAATGGATAACTTCCGACCTAAGAAAATAGTCCGGTACTTGTAACTTACTAATAGACCTCATAAACAACAAATTCGAAACTTGTGTCAGGTTTTATATAAGGTCTTGACGATATATTCCTGTAGTGAATTTAAATAGGTATATTTTTCACTTAGGGAATAATTTCTTTAGAAAAAAAAAGAATTTACTTTTTTGTTTTCAAGGTTGCTAACAAGTTTATCTGTCGACAGGGTATTGTATAAAAGATAAACGGTAATATAAATTGAAATGTGACACGTAGTGCCACACAGGAGTCTTCATTATTTATACTAAATGGATCACCAGCAAGGGTGATTGTTCAGTTGTTTAATGTCATTATGCTTTTTGCTGCCGACTCAACACATTCTATTGTAAAGAAGGTTTTTCCTACTATATGAATTGGTAATTATTGATAATTACTTTTGAAATGTATATGCTTTTCTAAACGCATTGAAATTGAACACAGAACAGTAAATCATGAAAAATAGAATAAACTACTGTATTGTTATGTTTTATTGAACTATTAAATTATTAAAATTTATTTTATATGTTTAATGAAAAATAGTGTTAATATTTATTATTTATTTTAGTATTTATTTTAATATTATAATATTATTAATATTTGATATTATTATATTTAATAATTATTTATATATTGTGTGTGTTAATCAAAAGTATTTTATAAAATCTAATAAACATATGTTTCTCACTTTAACTTATCTATTTTTAATAATTGTTAATTATCAATGATTAACTGTTGTCAATTCTATGAATAAATATAAATAAAATTAAACAATGTTAATTGTTAACACTAATTCGGTTTCAGTATAAATTAATTTACTAAATTAAAGACCGGTAAATCATTAAAAAAAATTTCTATTCATTGTTCTTAGAAAATATACATCATTGACAGGTTACGCATTATAATCTAATCTAACCCAACCTAACATTAACCTAAAAAGACGCACGAATAAGAATAATATTTTCTATGTTTCCTATTTACTTATTTATGTATTCTTGTAATTAATGAATTCAATTCTTATTCACTTATTTTACTATTCGTTTAAAAATCATCCAAAATCACTGAAAAATTTAACAAATATTGGAAAAAGATATAGTGTATTTTTAATAATAGGTAAATGGTTTTAAAAAAATATTTAAATTTAAGATAATAAAAAAAAGGAAGTAATAAAAATAGGAAGGAAGGAAGTAATAAATAAAAAATTATTAAAAAAATAACAAAAAATTTAATCTTTATTATTAAATAATAAACATTATTTATTTATTGTTTATTTATTAAATAGAAAGTAATTTATGAATTTATTTCATTTAATATATGTGTAATTTCTTTGGATTTATTGAATTATGTTAATCAATTTTTTGTAAATAAATAATTTATTATAAATAATAATTACACGGAGAAAAATATAATTGAAAATTTACTATAAAATAAATGAAACTGACCATGGAAGCAACAAACTTCAAATTTGTCTCATAAATTATGGTAAAATAGTAGCATAAACTTGGTATTTTCTTTCTTATTTATGCTACATTTTTATCACACTATGCGAGATAAATTTGAAGTTCGTTTCATCCAGGGTCACTTTCATTTATTTTATAGTAAATTTTCATTATATATTATATTTTTCTCCGTGTATTTATTATTATGTAATTTAAGAATTTTAATTTTATATACACTGAGAAAAAAGTTAATATAATTTTTATTACACTGTCTTGTAATGTGAGGACACATGTATCATTTTAAAATTATTATAATACATTATGATAATAATCTGCGCAGAAATATCCTGGCGCATCATTATATGATTGCGCCGTAGTTTACCGCGCATATTATTATCATACTGTATTAGAATAATTTCAAAATTAATGCATTTGTCCCCAAATTATAATACAGTATAATAAAAATTATAGCAACTTTTTTCTCAGTGTAATGTATTATTTTATTTATTTATTTATAATAACAATAAATGTAAAAGAAAGGCTCGTTATGAATTTGACTATATAAAACACGTGATCCATTAGTATATTAAAACGATGCGTCAATTTTCAGTGTCGCCGCAATGTGACTTTTCTTAGATTAACAAAGCATAAATCCGAACACAATGTATCGCACATAACAATTCTTAAACGTACATATTTTCGACCGTAATTTATTGTTTTTGATTAACAGCTTTCAAAGTCCGTAACAGTGATGATTTACTTTCACTCGAACTGATAGTTTGTTGTATTTAATGAGATATATTGCAAGCCCGGTGTTTTGCCGAATCACCGGTTATTACAACGCCTTCGAATGCACGGTCTTAACAGCAGCCCACCGGCGACGGATACAAATTTTATTGCATCGCAATAAACTCTCGTTCGCATGCTTCGGCACTCGTTACGTCATTCAATTAATTTTTATTGTTTAATATCGTGGACGAAAAGTCGATCTTTTCGTCCGCTCGAAGCGTTTAAATGTCAGTTGACCGGCGCGCGAGTAAATATAGCTCTCGGGGGCCGAGTCCCTAAATCTGGCAACGTCGATTACAAGGCGCGTACGCGGCTACGCTGTATAAATTGAAAAGGAACTCGTTTCGTTTTGTATGGCAGCCGTTTTTCCAAATTACCAGCATTCCTCTTCATTCGCTTAATCGCGGTTCGGTTGAAAAAGAAGAGCATGTCAGTCAGTCAGTCAGTCAGTCAGCCGCATATTAATATCAGTAACTAAAGCAGCTGCTGGCTCGTTTGCAGCACGCGAGCACCAGCGTTCTCACCTGTAATGGTTCACCCTACCATTTAAACTATCCGCCGACATTTCTGCCTCTAATTTTGTCCCTGCGAATGACAATCCGCTTATTTTCGATTCATCCAATTAACCTTACACTGCCGGGCACTGCACGCGGCGGGGTTCAGCCATTTCGCCCCGGCGAGATAAAAACCGAATCGAGAACGGTACAAAGAACGTTATGACGTATAAAGAAAATGTTTAGAACGCTGATAGCGAGCGAAATAAATTGCCGTTGGAAATGACGTATCACGTACATTACACGTCGTGGCACGGTTTTTTTGTCAAACGCGCATGATGGATCGCGTGCATCGCTTTATCAAATGACTCCCTCTTAAATCGACGAGGAAACGGCTCCATACGCGCTGCGTACCTGCCTGAAGTTAAACCATAATATTTGTCAATGGCGCCGATCTCTTAAAAATGCATTTTGACACCATCCATCACTGTTGTCGACGCCGTGTTAAAGCACTTATTAAACATGAATCGCATCCAAACCACGCCAATAAAAATGACTCGTCCTTGTTTGTCCTATAATTGATTTTGTCGTCATTTATTTTTGATGAATGATTGCCTCTTCAGCCCGCTCGAATATTGGATTAAAAGGTGGGTATGGCGTTGGTATCGCGAGTTAGTTTATACGGTTAAACACTTATTTGCCAAGATTAAAAAAATAAAACATTGGTCTGTACAACGTTTGGAGTGAAATTTGTCACAAAAACGTTCATATAAAACTGACTGTATTTTTATTTAATTGTACCCATTTTTCTGGGTATTTTCTGGGTACACATTTATATAATTATTGTATTAATTAATATATGTAATTAATTGATTACCCTGCCGTAAATGCGTAATTACTAGAAGTATTAGAATTTTTCCTGTAAAGTATGGTAAACATTTTCAGCTACATGATATATTCATAAATTCTTTGAAATAATGATATATATTGTCTCTAGGTCCGCGTTGTCTTACATACAGTAATTTCTGATGAAATCTTTTTCTCACTATACTAGTCAAGTTCATTGAAAAACAAACGCGTTCGATTCTTAAACGATCGTCTACGTTTTTTCTAGTAACCTCATTATTTAAATACCCAATATATATATGGATGCGTACGTGTGCATATAATTACGTTGGAATTCGTACACGTGAAACGTCAATTTATGACGAAAAATAGTGCAATCTAGGCCATATATATAGCATTAGAAAATAGTAGTAAAAATCATTTCTGGTCCGCAGGAGCGGTCCCAAATGCAATAGAAAAACGCATAATGAAAGCGCGGAACCTATTTACCCCCGCGCCGCCGCGATAATTCATAATCCGTACGAGCAAATGGAATACATTAAATTCATAGGCACTCACGACGGCGCGACTTTTTAATTTGACACGCAAAATGTTGGCGCGACAAAAAGACGACGGCACTTCGCCGAGCCAAACGTGTTCTCTCGTTGGTAAATTAAAGTAAATAAACTGGCTTATAATAAACTCATTCATAAATGTCATAAAACTGCGCGAAATGAATGCTCTCGTTTTGATTGGCTGGAATATCGATGTACCCGTGTATCCCCGAGTCGAACATAATGCGCCGATTCGACGGCGCAATATATTATCATAAACGCATGTTAAACGTTCAACTGTATATTTGTTAACAGGCGCAAGAGTAGGCGGACCGCGTATGCCTCGTACTAATATGCGTATACGCGTAAATCAACGTTTGAAGACGTGTCTGTTTTCAACTGTGCACTAATGCCGAATCGGCGATTCCGAGTGGCTTTCTTAGATATCAATATCGGCGCAATTTATTAACCAAGATCCTCTTTTCGCCGCGGCAATATATCGACGCTTTATTCGCAGTGAATTATGCTGATTCGTTTTCGCTCGTTACATATCCTTCCTCGGATTCGCGAGAGTTCAAAACCACCATGGGAAAGTGATGCTTTATCAGGCCGCGTGCATTTCGCTATGGGTCGTTATTAAAAATAATTAATTGCTTTGTGTTAATTAACAGGGATCTGTTCGGCGGTACCGGTTATCGCGCATTATTTCTGTAAACACGAATAAACACAATAACACAATTTATTTTAATTTGCAACCATTAACGTCGCAATCTTATCGCGTCTTATATAATTAATGTGGACGTTTTGTAAAAATAGTTTATAAATTTAACAAATAGTTTTCCACTACTGTTCGCAATTGACGCCGGTAATTGGCGTTTAATATTCATTTATGTATTAGATTTGATACACCTCTCGTTTACCGTATATTTGTTCATTTAATGTTCGCCGAGTCACGGATTTGTGTGATTTATGTGATCGAATGCCTCGCACGGCGTGCGCTTTTTACGTTTGATTAACACAATAATTTTATGAATCTTGTTAACTTATCGCATAAAACTGCAATCATCTTGTCTCGCATTGCGCAAAAAAGAATGAACGCAATCTATGAAATAAAGATTGATGGCGCGCTACTCTCGCTGAAAGCGGTAGGCGATCATTCTTGAAACGATATACCAATTCGTAAAAAATGCATTTAACATGCGCCGCGGTTCAGATAACTTATGAATGTTATTCGCACTGCTTTTACTCCGCGGATGTTGGAATGAAAAATTATTCTGTTTCACGCTCGGGCTCCGAAATCACTCGTTTTGTCATTAATTGTTAATTCCTCGTAATCGAATGTTTATTCGTTGGTGCTGCAACCATATACTAGTCCCAAAAAAGAGAAATTTTAGGATAAACTTTGTGTCGTGATTATTCACTGTAACTTATTATTTAATAACTGTTATACATGCAATTATATATTGTAAATAATGGAAACGGTGCAATTGAAGATGAGAACAAAAATTAATTCAATATGTATGAATTGAAAACAAATGTATTATCTTGCTATTGTTAAATATACTTTGATATTTACACTTTGTACTGCTTATGAGAAAATATTTGATAAATTCATTCGTATTATGATAATAAAATTTAAGAAATTTATTGCTTTTGGAAATTGTATACTATTTAAGAGTATTAGATAATTTAACACAAAGTATTTTTGGCTAATAATTTTTGCATGCTAATTATCCTTTATATGCATAATTTACTGTTTCAATGATTAACGACAAAGACGAAGGTAAATATTAGTGCACAGGTGTAGTTCCATTTTTTATATATATATATACAAGCGGCAATTTGGTTCACCTAAAGCGTTACCTGCGTTTATTGAGTTATACAGCGGTTATTTGAAACGACCCTACCGATAAAAATTACAAAGCAGTGTTTACGGAACGGAGCATTGAAAATATTTGTAGAGCATTATGGAATAAAATGGACGGTATATAAATATTAATTTGCTAGGATGTTTCGTTCCAAAATTGAGGTCCTTTATTTTAACGTTTACAAAAGTTTTAAAAAGAAATACCTCCGAAAATAACTCAAATTTCAGATTTAGCTATAAGCGTGCCTGTGTGTGTGTTTGTTAAAAATTTAACGAAATATAATATATTGCCTGTTATTGTTATAGCCAATTACGCGTCCAATTACGGTTGGTCGCGCTTTAAAATTGATTTTGCCGTGCAATTTGAACCGCGGAAAGATTTTGAGATTAACGCAAACACTGACAGTAGTTTCAGTTCAACGTCAAAATTCTTATTACATTTTAAGTAACTTCCATAATCTTGTTCACTGATAATCTTTATTGTTTGCAACGGGATTTTGCAGCACTTATGCGTTGCTAAACTGAACATACTCAAGAGTAATGGCGATTCCTTGTACCAAAGTTAATGAGTTCCTGCGACAAACATTTTGTCTAAGTAGACACGTTAATGAGAAGTTCCGTTAGCCTAAATCAAAAGTATTTCTTCGTGCATCCTAATCTGCACTCAAACGACAGGACTATGATTAAAGGACATAACCCTAAAAACGTAAAAAATACAAAAAAGACGATTAAGGTGTTAGTGCTTGTTTTGCAAAGATAACAAATATTGTTTAAATTTATGTATGTTATTGTTGATAACATTAACGGTATTTTGGTAACAATTGAAGTGATTATTGTGTCTTAAAGTAGAGATATTTTGATTCAACGTGGAATAAAAGAATAGTCTTATATTAAGAATGAGAAATCTAACGTATTGCATCGAATAACTCAAACACAAAATAAGCAATCACTGTAAAAACGGACGTTACAAAAATGTCATTATTTGAAGACATTTTTCTACAAACGATAGTATAAGTTTTTTATTATTAGATACTATTTATGTCTTTTGTATGACAATCTCTCGGTTCATGACACTTGTTTTAGTAATGATTTTGTTAAAAAATTGTGAAATTATTCTATTCGCATTGACAAATATCAAAATGTAAAAATCATCATTTTCTTGTGTCTAGTTTTATAATAATTAGTCTATAAATTAATTGTCTCTATTTTATTTCTAATTAACTTCTTATAACCATTTCTTAGAACTTCATTCTATCGTTTGATTAAAGTTTAAAAAAATTGAGTATTTTTAAGAATATTTTGAAGAAGATATTTAATTTGACTCACGAAGTGACAAAGCACGACCACACCGAACTCGATACATTGACAACACAACAAACGCGCGCGTATTCGGATAAATGTCAAAAAAGTCACAATCATTCGAGCCGGCTAATTATTTAAGCCGAATTCCTGCAGAGCCTTGGACGTTCGCCTTTGGAAGTCAACAGGAAAATGAATCCGCAAATTACTTTGCCTCTGAATCGACATACACTTTATCCTAAAGAACATATAATGCGAATGTTCTTTAGCCGATCACTTAGTGTAAATTGTTTAGCATAATCTACATATTTATACGAAATTATTGCGCAGTATCGGCAATTACACAATTATATTTCATTACTTGTTCTCGCAAGAACTGTTATTTCAATAAAGCACGGTGGAATTAGCCAGTCAGAAGATTGCGGATCGCCTACAAAGTGTAAAGCCGAGATGCGTATGAACCCAGTATTTACGTTTGAGCACAGAAGACGAGGGTTGATAGACGAGAAAAATGCTTGAAAGGTGTTCATGATCGTCCAGTGTAACTACAGTTCAACGATGAGATATTTCGTGGACGAGAGGGAGAGAGAGAGAGGGCGTGTGCAAAAAAGAGAGAGTTCACGACAGGTATATATACGCCGGTAGACGGTAGCTGTGGTTAGATAGGTGTGCTGCTCTGGTAATTTAGCAGGATCTGCATATTTTAGCACGAACACTTCCGTCGATCATTATCCTCCTGCAAGTTGTCTACCCTGCAGCCAATGCGCCCTAGACTTTGTTGCATACAATTCCAGGGCCGAGGTACGACGTATCGTGCGTGCGTGCAGAAGGCGAAAATATCTTTTCTTTTTTCTGCGAGCGATCGCTCCTTTTCATTTCGTAATACAGCCGAGAGTTTGACGACATTCAAATGTGCTCGAATGTTTAAACTCGTTGCCTAAGTTCAGTGGAGAAACGTCGTACGGAAAATCGAAAAAAAAAGGAGTAAAAAAATAACAGAACCGACTAGAAAAGAAAAACAACCGTCTGGAAAATGCAAGAAAAATTGTGACGTAATAATCTATATTATACTGGACATTAACATGTCCCGTATCTCGGAGATAAGACGTGATGTTGGGTACAAGTCTGATGAAAGAAATATTCTGTTTAACAAGTTTGACTTTTTTGATCTACTTTGTAAAATATAACTTCTAATTATAATATTAGCATTCGTGAAACATTTCTATGATCGGATTATGCATGATATTTATTATGGCTGTACATGGAAATGAATGGTTTGACTTAAAGACTTGTATTAAATAAGACGGCAAATGAGACTTGATATATATGTTTGTTGACAGAAACACGGATACGTTTTTAAAGGTGTATCGCGGCTTCAAGTAATCGCCTTTTTTCGTCCATTCTCGGGTTCTGAAAATCATTTCTAAGCCACATCGAACGCAATTTGATGTATTCGGTCAGATAATAAAAAGTTATTTATTTATATTACTCGCAAATGTTCTGACTGGAGCATTGTAAGTTTTGTTCCTATAGTATTTCTCGATAGACAGCTGTACATTTCCCACAAATATCTCGTTAATTTTACATACCAGACCTTTGCAATGTAAAGGAGCGGCACACGGATTTCACGGCACAAATTTAAGTTAGAATTGCACTTCTGTTCGAAATTCGACCAAATTTCAATTGCGTTATAAACACGGTACAAACATTTATTGATAAAATACTTTTATTCCAGCACATTTCGTCGCGAGATTATTTTAAACCGCGCTCGCCTATGAGTCGGATTTGTTAATATCGTCTGATTCAATCAATGTACGATTATCTAAGAAGTGGATCCAAATGGAGTCACCGAGTCCAGTTGGGGAATATTTGCGAAATAAGTTATGATCTGCGAAGTACGCGTGTTGCATTGCATGACAAGCTGTTGAAACGTGCACGACTGAAAGGAAATGCAAATGGAGAATCACAAATGAATATACTTTTGTTGCTTCTTTTCATAATTATACCTCATTTCATGTGTCATTACGCTTATTTTGTTAAAGGCCTCAAGCTTTAAGCTGGAATTTTTAATTCCCAGATTACGCGTTTAAGTGGAACAGGTGTCATCGAAACTCGCGACTAAAGCGATTTCGACTCTTATTTGTGTCCAAATTTGCCCGACACTCTTACTTTTTCGCAAACAACCACGAGGCTCTCGCGGCTAAACCCGACCATATTTGCATCAAGCTGCTTTGACGTTAAACGTAAATTGTCGTTTGATAAATCGCTCGTTTTGTTCTTAAAACGAGATTAGATATTGAACGTCGACTCACACACGGCCGTTATTAAATCCTACGTGCTTCTGCTCCCGGCGAATAATATCGCGACGAGCGTTTTTGAAATTTAATTACACAAAAATTAATTCGTATGTAATTGCGCAAAGCAAAGAAATAAGCTCCGTTTTGACCACTACGCTGGATAGATCCACGACGATAAGAATCGTCATTTTTCAATCAACTCGCGCACGATCGCTATCCCCGCATGATATTACTACTTAATTCCGCATGCAATCATAACATCAATAACTGGATCCCTTGGAAGCAATCTTTTCAGTTCTATCTATCATCGCGACAAATTAATTTCTCCTATCTCGGCAGCTATCATAATCGCGAACAAATCGACAACGAGGAGCGTCGAATGCGCAGCCTCGGGGCGCAACGTCGCCCCGGGACGCGAGCGAGCCGTGCTCGCCCGGACTGCGGAAACGCGGCCGCCGGTTTTCCGCAAACGCCGGTCCCGCAAACAATGGCGCCGCGTCTTTATTGCCGCGCGGCGCACCGGCGCACCGGCTACACGCACGACTCGTGTCTTCGGGTCTCTTCTCAGAATTTGCGCCACGCATTCGGCCTTGTCTCCTCGCGTTATAATTACCCATTCAATTTTTACGCGCACGTAACACATATCGAGGCGCGCGCGCGCTTGTGCGCGTGTAGCCGTGCATTTATTCGCCGGTATAAGTCGCGCATGCAAGTGTTTGCACCTGATTGCAGATAGGGACGAACTGCGGGCTGCGACTGCGAGTGCAACACCCGATATACCGTCGCATGCGACGAGGCCGCAATATCCCAGCCGATGCTCGCTGGAATCGGTCTCGTTGCCAAGTGATCAGCCTTGCTCGTGTATTCATTTTTCAACGGCGCGAATTTATGCCACAAGCCATACGAATCACGCTAACGTTGTCGGCTATTTTTGGCTTAGACGCGCTTCAAAGAATAGCACGGGGGAGGCTGCGAGCGACGGCGCAGAATTTTAAAGAGCCGCTCGCGGCGATCGTGTATCCGATTCTGACGCGCTTCGCAAAATATTTACCTGCGCCGAGCCCGCCGCTTAAATATCGTTCGCGTTTTCACGCGACGGAACATCCGGCCGCGGTCGGACCCCCGCTTGACACGCCACTGCTTCCTTTTGCCGCCAA
The DNA here is from genome assembly GCA_022817085.1 of Psilanteris sp. ZL-2020. NCBI lineage: Eukaryota > Metazoa > Arthropoda > Insecta > Hymenoptera > Scelionidae > Psilanteris > Psilanteris sp. ZL-2020. The sequence goes on from JABFQC010000454.1 coordinate 24,139, forward strand.
AATGCCAATTGCGTCACGTTTCCGCGCTTCGGCAATTTTTTTTGCAACCTGGTTTGCTTTGATTGTGGTGGGTATAGCTGTGTTGTAATAGAAACCTAACTTGCCAATTGACCGCTTTTCGACAAATTTATACTGTGCCGTCGTGTCAATTGTATTCGGTTTTATCGTATCGAGTTTTTGTGTCGTATTTGAAGTAGAGTGAAATGTATATATACGGAGAAAACACAGTCAACAATTTCTATTTAATATATCAAAGTGGGATATACCTGTTAATATATATATGCATAAAACTTTGAAATATATAGTGCAATGAAGGTGTCAGAACACGTACACGCAGGAAAATGTTCGATTAAAGATTACTGAATGTTCAGTAAATACTGTTAAAAACACAATAACTCACGGACGAAACAAAATTTCAGTATTAGAAATTACAGAACTTTTCAGTAAATAATGAAGAATGTTTGTAAATATATACCGAAAATCCATCAATGTTTCTCTAATAGAATTGAAATCGGGTGTGCCGTATCAGTTACATGGCCCGGAACGAGGCAAAATGTGGTATGCCTTATTAAGGTTTCCTGAACTAGTACACTAAAGGACCCTGTCAAAAGATTTACCTAACAGGGCCCTAATATAGTTTCCTTGATATGGGTACATACGGTATGCCTAATCTGAACCAAATCAGTATGCAAGTTGGTTTTCATACTATTAAAATCAAGCAGTCACGTTCAGGAAAAAAGATCGGGACCTGAACAGGTTATATTAAGTATACCCACATTTGCTTAAGATAAATTGAGAGTTGAAAACCTTTTCAGGGCCTGATCGGTTTTTAATATGGCAAACCACAAGTGGTCGGCTTATATTAAATTTATGAAAATACAGTTTATTGTGGGAGGTCAAGCGTATGGTGGGGCAGCAGCGACGTACGCGCATCGCAGAGGAGTGAAACAGCGATCCCGAAGACCGTTACATGGATGGGTGACCGCTCGTTATAAAACTTAATTTCAGAACATACATTAAGTTTATATACGTATATATACGAATATAAAATATGTTACCCTTTTTTTTATTTAATAAATAAAATTTATGATTTGGTTTCCGGATCGGGGCCATATCATATCCATGTGTTACATCCACCTATTGGTCCTGATTGGGTTTCCTGAGAATTTCCCTATATGGTAACAAAACTGCCACATATCGGGGCCATATTTCTGCCCGATTGAAATTTCTATTACAGTAAAAGTTCGGTATTTTCTGAGTAAAGTTTTGTTTTATTCGTGAATTATTATTTTCTTAATAATATTTACTGAATTTTCAGTCATTTTTAATGTAACATTTCTCTGCGTGTCAAGTACTACACGAAGAGGAAAAAATGCTAATTTGTATACGGGAATATTAAGTTTTAATATATAAACTGAATTGCTAGTATGCTTTCACGCTGTCAAATTTTAATAAACTCATTGACATATTTTCAACAAACAAGAAAAGCGCATAATGTTAAAGCCGACAATAAAATTTTAATTTCACTTTTAATAACCTTTCAATAAATTACAATATAACGCTTTTAAATACACATAATGTAATCAATCTACACGCCAAAGTACATAAATACGCCTTTTTTCAATAAACTTTTTATTAGTTACATTTTAGTTAAAATATGAAAACTTCACAATCCGTTTTGATCATTTTTAACAAATACTTTTGACAAATTGCTTAAAAAAACCGTTATGTTATCGTAAACCGATCATTAAATTATAATAAAAGATTGACACCATTCTACGTCGAAACTACCGATTTTTGACAAATGACGACAGTAACACCAAATTGGTGACCTTTTCACGAAAAATTGCTACTCTGATCCATCAGTGCACCCACGCCAAAAAGCATAGTAAATTTAACTTTACTACAACATTCTTCTCCCCGCATCATTCTCCTCCATTTAACAGGACGGTCATTTACGAAACAGTAACATCTCCGAACGCAGTTCGCCTACTCGACCCGATGAGGATCGGCCAAAGGAGCTCATCGCGGCGCTCACGTTCGAGCTCTGTCTCGCTTGAATGACAGTATTTTTCTAGCCGTTCCTTTCCTTCTTCCCGACTCTCGCTCTCTGTTGCTCGGCCGATCGTGCGCCTCGTACAACCAACGGCCTTTTACTCCTCGCCCGGACTCGTATACACACGTACGTCGTGCAGCTGACTTTCATCTTCCAATATTGAACTACGAGCTTGAACCGTTGCACCGGCGTTTCAGCGGCTAAATACGCGCGGCAACAAGTAGAGGACAAGGAACGGCCAAGCAGGTACAAGCCGTAGGCGTAGCCCAGAAGAGTATCCGCGCGCGGCTGTGAATGTTTTTACACCGCCGTTAACCCTTCGAACGACTGTGCATCGTTCGCGCGGATGAGATGAGTCAGACAAAAGTGAGAGCGATCGTTAATGTGTAACATAAATATATATATAGATATACACGCGTAAGCGTGACCGAGAACCACGGGACATTGACGTTGAAATCGCCGGACAAATTTCGCGATTTATGAATGGGGCTTTCCATATTTCATTCACGAAAACGCCGCGATGACAACCGCGCGTCGATTTCGGTCCGCGCAACTTCGAATCGTTTTATAATTGATTGATAACATCTCAAGCGAGGCTTTTCTCAGCTCGGAAATGAGGATTGCGTAACGCGATAAGACGTCCGAAAACGTCGTATTTCATTTTGGGTGTTATTTTATTGGCTTTGATGGAATATCATAAAAGCCCGAAGATGTTCCGGTGTATGTGAAATGTTGCAATCAACAACGCTCGCGGATTCGCGTTGCAACGCGATTTGTGGGAGCATGCAAATCGCAGACGTTATTTTTTGCATTATAATTAACGGCGTTATAATGGTGTTAAAAATGAGGGACAAATGCGTCAAGTTTAACATTCTGTTTGGAAGTTTTGATGCCCCGATGGTAAAGATCACATTGTAAAATGATTGGGAAAATAGATGACGGATCGTTGAAGCATTACGAAAGCCCACTTTGTTATGTGATAATTAAATTATAAATATTTGAGTTACGTGTATAAATGGTTATTATAAAATGGTATGCTTATCATAATGCTGTCATTAATTATCCGCAGCTTTTTCGCGATGATCTAATACAATAAAATCTCTCTTTATGGAGACCGCAAATCAAAGTCATTTTGCACGCATTAAAAATGTTCGTTTAATGATAATGTACAATTATTCAAGTTAATTTAATGCGTTACACAATTTCAACTGGCCGTAATTGTATTTAACGTCAGTACATTTGAAT
>JABFQC010000455.1:0-27430 GCA_022817085.1 Psilanteris sp. ZL-2020
TGGCAGTGTTATACAGTGATAACTGTATTCATCGTATACGTTGTAATATTTCATACATCATTTCTTTCAGTGTACAACGTCCTTGTATATACCTAACATACACTGTTAAAAAAAGTGTCTTAGATGTCACGATTTTAAGACACAAAGTGACTTATTTAAGTCACCAGCTGTCTTAATACAAAATATTTTGCATTAGATTAAGACACTTAGGTGTCTTAATTAAGTCGCTTGATGTCTTAAATAAGACACGTGAATTACATATTTTTTAACAGTGTACACGACGTCCTTTAAACAATTACCACCACCCCCCAACCCCCTTGAAAATCCTTAAATTAACGTCGCATCTTGTCATCCAAAAAATCCACCCTTTCGTCCGTGTTTAATTACAATAAGCGAAATGGTCCCTTTTGGTATATATCTATATATAGTCGATCCGTTTATCAAGAAGCAGAAACAAACGAGACGAAAAACGCGCGGAAGGAGTGCGACCTTTTTGGTCCACGGGGACCGTTCGGGGGCATAAATCGCGGGATGAAAAATGTGCCAACGAAATTAGTCTTCCGCATTCGGCGGAATAAAAGGAGCCGTGTCACCGGGCGCGAAGCCAGTATATCTCGCGGCAAAAGAATAACAAAGTCGAAGTTAAAAGCGAGCGCGAATCGGCCTATTATTCTTGAGACAAAAGATGGCGTCGTGCGAGAGCGCGCGGACCGGAAGAAAAACTATTGACGGCGTTATATTTAGATTGACCACCCCGTGCATGTATACACGCGCGTACGCGTGTGTCTATATGTATACGTATATATCCGTATTTGAGATGCTCGCGAGGGCGGATTGCTTTGACTAGATCACAACGGTACACCACGTATACGCAATGTGTGGGCGTGTTTTGCATATATTGCGGTCGTGAGTGTGTTCGAATCGCTGTGCCTCAAAGTTTCGTTTACGCTGAATTATAGTGTGTGCGTAACATGTGAGTTTATTGTTAGAGGGGCCGAGTCTAAGGATGGACGAGGCACATGGTTTCAGTGCGCTTCCTGTGCCAACGCCGATCCAACGCGCTCGGTATCTCCGCGCGCTGCACGTGCACTTCACGGCCAAGCCGACATAAATCGCGCCAATCATTTGCATTTATTTAAATTCGCCTCGGGTTTCGAGTTCGCCAGTGCGGTTCTCAGGTCGCGATTGATCGAACAGCGGAATTTGTTTCGGCGGGGTCGTCGTCGTCGAGGGCTTTGCGCCCTGAGTTCGAACGTAATTATATATATATATATGTATATATATGTATGTGTGTGTTAATATACACTTTTTACGCCTGTGTAATGACCCGATTTCGGTTGCACCAGTTTAATGTGCCCGTCGTTGTGGTCGGACTCGCTTACGTGGATCGAAAGATCGCGATCGATCGGATGACACTTCGCGCGCGCACGATGATGACGGCGAAACCGGGTTGGGGCGATTTTCAGTCTGACGAGATGCGGGGATTTTGAATTTTTTCGAGGTCGGGGTGGGCTTAAGCTGAGGGGTTTTTTTGAACGAAAGAGGAACGCGTGAAGATTGATGGGTGAGTGGGTGGCGTGAGGAAGGGGCGCGGGAGTTTGATTTGGAAATTCGGTGGTTCCGTGTTTTGGTGGGATTTCCTGGTGCATTGATGGTACGGTTGTTATAGTGGTTTTGTTTGGTGATTAATAACGCATTTTGTTATCATTCTTTGTTGGTTCATGGTGGTTGTTTTTGTTGGGGCGGGGGGTGGGGGTGTTCTTGAGTTTGTTGTTGAATTTGATTGAGATAAACAGTTAGCGAGATATTTAATGAAGTGAAGTTCGGTTAAGTGGTTGAGTTTAATAATTAAATGAAGGCATTGTTACTTATTTGTTAATGGATTAAATTATATTGTACACTGAGAGAAATTTGATAGTAAAAATTAGCACGAATTATGTGAATTGAGCATTACGACTAAAAATTATAATTTATAAGTTTCGTTTTATTTTTTAACATTTTTTGTGTGAATTTTTAACACTTCTTGTGTAACATTTCTAACGTATTTAATCCAAAATTTTGACACTCAAAACATGTTAAAAATTAGCATTTTTCAGTCGTAATGCTTAATTACCATTATTCATACTAATTTTTACTACCAAATTTCTCTCTGTGTATACATATATTTAGAAATGAATAAGGATCGCGGGTTATTGATACGTTAAAGTGATATGTGAAATGTACTTTATTATTTTGTTTATTTAGTGACTTGAAATTAGTTGGAAACAATGTTAAAAAATGTATATCGAATTTAAAATTTTAATGAATTTTTTTTATTAAACCAGAATAGTTTAGATTTTGATTATTATAAATAATTAGATATTAATAATTAAATTGAATTAAGACAGAAACAGACGCTAAAGAGAAATAAAGACATGAAATAAATCGTATTATATTGAGCAAATTATTTACTCATTGTTTATTTTACGTATTAACATTTTTTAATTCGTCTTTGTTCTGTTTTAGAGTTATTAAAATCTTTAGTGAAAATTCTGCTTTCACTGTGAACTTCGTTATAGGGTATAAATCATTAATCTATACAAGACTGTATATTACTGATTTTAAAATTACAGATATTAAATGTATTAAATTTCAATTATTATGGAGAAAATGATGTATTTTTAATGATTGATTTATCCACTGTGTTGTTAAATATATGTAGTTCATGATTATTCAACAGTTTAATTATAATATATACATGGACGTACACTAATGAAATATAAAATTAATTTATTCGTATAAATATGATTGATGATGAAATTTAATGTATAATGAAACGTTCGCATATGTATTATTAATTTCATATATAACATATGTATATATATATATATATAAAGAAAAAAATTAGTTTCAATATACAATATAGATTACATGTAAATATACGTTATGAGTGATTGAAATTAATTCGGCAATCTTTATTTTTTTATATTTAATAACTGAAATTTGAACATAAAAATGTTCAATAATTTTGCTATCAAGATTAAAAAAAAGTACTTTTTCTTACAGATCGTTATATATTCTGTATGTTTATTACGTATTAATATTTTTCATGCATGCACATTTAAAAAAAAAAGTAATAAAAGACTAATTGAAAAGATGTATTTCAAAATATATAAATGGACTAAAACGGTCAAATTTTGTCATTGAAATGTTGATGCAAATAGATTAGAAATGCATAATACAACTTTATCGATCATTAATAAAAAATCTAATATGTCTTGAAAAATGAACTTTAACATATTCGTTGATCTGAATTCGCTTTTCAAATACGAATTAAAATTTAATAAGGAAAAGTTGTGCCGCCTTCATTGGCGAACGGAAATTATGTTTATCATTATTCGATAAGGCAAATCCGGTTTTCAATATGCTTTCATGGAAATAAAAATTCGACGTCAAGAAAGACAGTAATGAAGCTTATGCTCAGAGATTGACTGATGTTCTTCGTTGGGGATTACGAACATTGTGAACCAGAAAAGCTTTTGGCATTGTTGGATGTTCGATGTAAATCAGTATATTGGAGAAGCACGCGTTTAAAGTGCGTGACATATGGTGAAAAAGCTGGCAACATTGTTTTAGTTACGTTGTCGATTGGAAAAAAAAATGTAACAAAGTCCATAAACCGAGCGAATTTTGTAATCACGTGTGTTTATAATTTTACGCGGTGAAATTTACTTTTCAAACAACGAAAAAATTCTTACGATTCTATTGAAATTCATTTTATAGTGTATAATTATTTTGCAATATTTTCTTGGGATGATGATTCGATTAAATAATAATAATAAAAAAAAAACATTCAAAAATGCAATACGAATAATGCGAATTATTATGTTATTAAAATTAAATGTATTCGTAAGCAAAAAATACTATAAAAACATTAAGTTCCATTTCAGTTTTATGACATCCGATGAGGAGGTCTTAATTTTGAATTTTATAATCCGAGCAATTAAATATGGTTTTGAAAGTACATATCTTATAATTTATATTATTGTTATTAACATTTAAACCGAGTCGTTAAAGAGCATTTCATGTTACACAATGAAAATCTTATACTTCAAAGAGGATATCTCGTGAAATTTAACGTCGTGTTTACGACTAGTTCGTCGCGAAGCATCTCACCGTCTAAAATTACTGTTCTTCAAACTTGACGTGCACGTTTTGGGCAACGTTTGAAACATCCTGTTTTATTGCGTGTATCGTGTTTATAACGTATTTCATTACTGTCTTATCTACAGGTTTTTTTGCATATATACCTCGGCGTTCAATTGGTTAATGATTTCGCCTTAAAGACATGGTTGGTTATAAGCAATTGAGGGGATGCATCAAACTAATAAAATTATTTTAATCGTGATAATATGCATTACTTGATATAAATAAATAAATAAATAAATACAATATTTATTTTATAAAGGAGATACCATTACAGTTTTTAGAGTCAATTATTAATGAATTAGTGAAATTAGACGATTAAAGATAAAAATATATAATTAATAATAATGAATAATTGTCAAATTGATAATAATGTAATAAAACTTTGTATTTTATTAGAAGATAACTTTTATTGGTTTCCATATTTTTGACAAGTATTTTTAAGTGTTGTAATAATTGAGTTTCAATGGCATAGTATGGTATACAAGAAATAATTGAAAAATTGTTAAAGGGTAATTGGAAAATTCATATTGGACACTTATATAAAAATTTGTCATATATATGTCAAGTTTCTATTGATTTATATATAGTATCTTTGGAATATATAGCATATTTTTAAATATATAAAATAACTAGATTTAAATAATTTATCTCAAGTTGTCTTATCGACAGTTTTGCATTTCTTTTAACACTACACTCAGAAAAATTAAATTTAGAAAAGTGTTGCTTATAACACTAATTTGGCGACATTAAAACAAAATCTTAAAAATTACTGTTTATAATAGCATTATACTAAAAAATAGAAGGAAAATTTGGTATGAAAAACTGTATTTTTTAGGTTTTTACTTTAATGTCTCCAAATTAGTATTATAAATAGAAATTTTCTACGTTTAATTTTTCTGAGTGTAATTTTTGAATTTGTGTTTTCGTAAGTTGACATTAACATAATATTTAATTAAGGCAAAGTAAAATATAATCATGATTGACATTTAATTATTCATAATTTAAGTAGCAATTTTATAGTATTTTCTAAATTAAAATGAGAAAATGTTCAATTGTAAATATTTGGCTTCATTTTTGCAGTACTAATGGTATCAAAGAATCCGAAATACGTTTTTCAATTTAAAGTTTCATAAACATTGTTATTGTAGTTGTTGTTAAATGAGAGTATGTTAAAATAATTATTCTGGACTTTGATTAATTCACTTGTTTGCGGTAACGGTGTTTCTGTTCTACGAGAGTATTAAGTCCGCAATGAGAAATTGAGCTCGCACTTGAAACGTTATGCTCGGCCACACTAAGTTCTCGTCAGCACTTAGCACTTACGAAACTTAGTATGTCAGACCGTGACGCTGCTTTGAGTATTAAACTTATTATTTTTATTTTATTAGAATTAAAAACAGTATTATTCGAATTCCTCGTACGAAATCATATATGATAATATATTTATTTGTTTATACATTAAACGATGATGGTAAATACGAGTGAAACAATTTTATACTGATTTTTGACAACACTTGTTTTACATAAAACGATTGAGTTTTATATTAACGTAATGCATAACCTACATTAAGATAAGTTCTTAATTTTTAATAAATTTCAGTACAGGAATATGTTATTCAAGTATATTCTTAGTTTATTTTTATTGTTATAATAACAATAAATTACAAGATAATTGAACTGAAATTACTACATTGACGGTCAGGGTAACAGCTGGCTACTAACCTAAATTTCATCGAATTTTGGCTTGATTTCACGAGCAAATATAAATACATAATCGAATGCACTTCTGTTAAAGACATGTATATTTCAATTAGAATTTGAACAGAATGATAATTCAATATTAATTGTTTAGTAACTCTCCATTAACATTATTTTCAAATTGTTTAATTAAAATTAATTTTGCTCCGGTTACGTAAAAGTCAGATAATTAGTGTACAAACATTTACAACACGACTAAAAGTTTTTAATGGAGGATTTCGCATAATTTAAGGTTTGAAATGATTTGAGATCTACTGTGAATAGCTAAGCTTTATTTTCATGTTACTGTGGTATTTAATTTACGCTGTTGAATAAATAATATACAATTTCAAGCTGCGGATTTAATATTCTTCTTCTTTATCACATTCGCTTTACTATAATTATCTATAGCTTAGATTATTTACATTTGAATGTCCTCGATTCAATTCGTATGACTGAATTTGTTCATATATATATATATGCATATAAACATATACTTAATGATGAACATTTAAATATATATACTTGAGTAAAAATTATTAAACAAAAACTAATTAATAGCAATTATTTAAAACGAAAATGGTATACAATTAAGTGGAAAAGTTTAAATTTTGTTGAAAACTAACACTTATAAGTGTTTTGAAAAGTTTTGTTTTTAATAACTTTAGCTTTTAATCAAAAGTTTGATTCTTCGTAATTTTAGTTTATGTTTTTTGCATTTTGAAGTTCTGTATTTACTAATTATTACGGAATTCCAATTTTTAATCAAATTTTTTGGCATAACACTAATACAATTACATTGCCTAATTTGGATAATATGAAACAATGAAATCACTTAATGCTTATATTTGCAATAAAAATAATTGTTCATAAGTAATTTAAATAACTTATAGTCGATTTACATCACAATAAAAATTATAATGAAAACCATTTTGTTAACTTTAATATACATTAAATTCTGAATATTTGCATATTTCTATATATTTGTCCAATTCATTTCTATAAACGTGTGATGGTGACCTTCAAATGTATATAACTCTCACAATCGTGAATTTTAAATGGCAAAGTTCATCATTTAAATGGCGATGGTTACTACTTAATTTTCTCAGTGATATTTATATAAACAGCAGCACTTACATATACAAAATAAACAACTAACTGTTTATAAACATTAAAATCGTATACAACTTATTCCATAGAAAACAAGCATCGCAGACTCCGGCAGATTAACCATTCAGAGGAACTGCACAGTACCATTCGAAGTAGATCCGATAACCATTTTTTACGTAACGGTAAAGTGACATTTATAAGTGTTCATTAAATCCAAGTGGGGTACGTTCGAATCCGTTCAAACAGTCGAACCCAACCGCGAAACAAATTCCGTGTTATCGAGAGTCGCGCATCATCATGCTTATTGTCCGTCGTGAATATTCGTGAATTTGTGCAACACCGCGCTCAGGATGACTGATACGAAACATTTTTCAACCATGTTGCAATGTGTCATCAAGTACTTTAATCAAGTGACATAAGTGAATGATGTTAGTGGAAAGTGCAGAGAAACATTGTGATGTCAGAAGACGAAGGAAGAGTAATACGTAAGGGCCGTAAGGGAAGAACTTAGAGGCATTATTAAACTTTTCGGGCTGCAATCTGAGCATAACGTCCGCATTTACGTGTCCGGAACGAAAACTATGCGGCACGAGCCATGATGAAGTGGCTAAGAATCGGTGGTCTGCAGAACGAACGCAATCTGGAGCCTTGCCAAAAAAGATGTCAGATTCAGAGGGTTCCAGTTCTTTTGCTTGCAATTTGTACAATGCTATCTAATTTATCTATATCCGGTTGGTATCTTGCGTGGTGTAATTGCTTTCGTATATAAACCTGATTATACCGTTAATGGGGATGGCTTGATTTCCGCCAGAGTCCAAAGCCTTGCGAGAGCTACCAATTACCGATCAGTCTTTTTACGAATCATTTCGCTTGGGTATGTTCATTCGGTTGTAACTGAAGGACTTGGCGAACTGAGTTCGCCGTCGGAGGCATCAGTGTCTTACTTTAAGACACAATTGTCATCGTCAAAGTTATACGTTGATTTATTTCTTATACGAATATCGGAACAATTGTTTTGATATAAGATGCTTTTTTACTTTTTTTTTTAATTAAGACACTGGTGTAGTAAGACGGTTTCATAATATTTAAAAAATGAATAAGTTAAATTTTACTTATTGTGCGTGAATATTTACTTTTTTAAAGTCCAAAGTTCTCCACTGGAGAACTTTGCAATGACAATAAGTGAAATTTAACTCATTCATTTTTACATAGTATTTTGAATCGATGATCGGAAATTTTGAAAATATACTAAAATGATTATATGGGTTCTTTATAAAAAAATTTTTTTTAGATATTTTTTTAAGTAAGTTGTAAATAAATAATTATCGATTCTTCGCAGGATATATATATATATTAAAATTGATCGTATAAATGGATGCTTTAAATATTATCTGTACACTATATTTTATCTTGACAAGAATAGGTGAATGATCTTAGAATACAAGTCACTTGAATTACAATTTATTTTTTTACTTATTTATTTACAATTATTATTTTTTTATATGAATATATAAATACCATGAAAATAAATAAATGAATAATTTTGCTATTTATAAAAGAGAATATATTTAAGACAAAAACTAATTTGTGTGTTTTTACATCGTGTTTAGTTATTCTGTGAAATATTTGCTCGATTTTAATTCCCAAATAGTTAATTTTTTAGTTTTATTAATTACAAAAAAATGTACAAATAATACGTACTCTCGGTGATGTTTTAACAACCCCAGTATTCAAACTATATCGCAGAGTTAGTTTTTTGTATCATCACGAATTAATATTTTTGCGATAAATGTGGAGAATTAATTTTAAAAATTCTACCAGTTATCATGGAATTACTCGTAGCAATAAAATCGCTATGCAAATAGACAGTTTGTTCTTAAATTTACTTTTCACAATTCCCTTATATTCTTTTAATTTTTTAAAAAATAAGAAAATGGGTTTAGTCTTATACGTACCTCTTATGAAATGTTATCACTCTTGTCAAATACTATTATGCGACCTTTTAATTCAAATATTTACCTTGCAATATTATTACATCTACTCTAATTTGGTCAAGTATTTGTACATTCATATTTCATAGGTTACAAAGGAAAATAATTACTTGTTACAAACAACGTTAATTTTTATACATTTTTTTTGTCGTATTTCAGAAAATCTTTGACTTTCAATTTGTTTAATAATAATTATGATATAGATTATGATCTAACAAGATGAACAACATATTTCTTCAAAATGGCCAACACAAATGATATTCCTAATTGATAATAATACGTTTCCATTCATTTCAAGTTAGTGAAAATAATGTTCGCTGAAATTTGGTATAAGATAAAACATTGTTTACAATTGTTTGTTTGACTCAATCATTCAACTAACTGGTTCGTGTTAATTTAATTAAAATATGAAGTGCAAAAATTATACAATTATGTTTAGAAATAATGTTTTTTTAATTTATGAATTTTGTACTTATCATTACAAGCCCACTTGTGAAATAAGCTTAGGAATCAGTCATATTTTCAATTTTTACTCAGATATATATATATATATTTTCTTGCACTTTGGATTAATTTAAGCTGAACTTTTGCTTAATTTCATAGAATCTTCCGTGAGTTGTTGCATTCAAAGCGAAATAAAATTTTACATTATATGTATTGTTTTGTATGTTGTAAAATTTATAATGATAAATTTCAAGTAGTAAAATCGATCAGTTTTTGTGATGAATATATATATATATCTTATTGTAATTTTTTTTAAATCAAGTAATAGTTAACCACTTTATTCCCCATCGAATTGTCAAAATATCGAATTTGGAAATACAAGCTGTATGACGTATCCTATTCCTTTTAATAACGGGAACGATGGTGCTATCTAGTCATCCAGCAAATAGAGTTAATACGGGAAACATAATCTCGACACAATTAGTAATAGGTTTCGTTAGTACATACGCGAGTGGTATTTGTACTGGCAGTTTGTTAACCAGTGTCCCAGGAGCGGTGACTGAGATTATAATCCCTCGAAGACAATTATTAAATCCCTTTTAAAGCTGCAACAATAAAACCTGCAAATTACTCAGCAATATTTTCAGCATCTTTCTTACCTTGAACTTCCTAGTCATATTTCCTATACGAAGTCAGTCGAGCGATGTTTGGGAAAATAAAATTGCGTGATATATAGGGAAAATAAAAAACTGTAGTGATAATTATTTCATTATACATATTTTCCTTAATTTTACGTATATCAATTTTATACGGCGATTTTAACACAAATTAGCCTCACTTACAGTAGAAATATTTTGCGCGTATCTTTTACGTAAAAGTCATTTAAATATATAATTTAGTTAATTCGGTATAATTAAAATACAATTTTCTTTATGTAAATAAAGCTTTTTCACGGGATTCAATGTGTTAAATTGGTTTGAATTGAAAGAATTTTATGACAGAATTTGAAGAGACATTGCGTATTAAATGCTTTAACTGTGGAAGGATTTTTTTCGCAGAAAGCTGCAATTTTGTTCTAATTTGAGCGAGTTTTTTTCATTAAGCATTTTCGGTTCAAAACAACGTAATATGCGTTCATTTATTCATTTCATTTCATTCATGTTATTGATATTTAACAATTGGTCATGTTTGGAAATGAAATTTTCATTCAAATTCGATATTGAAATTAATATTGCATTATTTTGTAGGTGTATGTTACACAACTATACAACGACGAAACTCTACCTCATATAATAAATTGAAAATCCTAATATAATTATAACGACAAAAATGGAATACATTTTTCCAATATATCAATTTGTTACGAAATTAATTCAAAAATCATTTGTATAATCTAATATATATATCTGTTTATATAGTATATAATGTTATGGTTACAGTTTGAAATAAATAAATAAAAGTGAAAACAACAAAGTATTCATTTAACGCAATCCGTTGTTTTTAGGTTTAAATGCCCATCAACCTGGAAGTTACATTAACCATAAAATAACGAAGACCAAATATCGGATTTAATAAGAAACTATTTCGGGTGTATAAGAAATATTAAATAACATGATATAATTAAATCATTCAAAATCGGAAAGTTTGTTCAAGTTTAATTAAATTTTATACCTGATTATTGAAATTTGAAATTCTACAGATTTTTGAGAGTATTTAACGAAGGTAGGTTTACCTAATTAAAACTTTAGTCTGATCTCTACGTTGCATTTTTAACTTGCGATCATGCAAAGAGAACAAGTTTTGTTAAATTAACCAAATTTAAGTTCTTTTTACACTTATTTCGCAAAAAAGGAAAAAAAAAAAAGAAAATTTCGAAATCATATAATATAATATTTATCATTTTTCAAGGATCATTTACTTTACACATTCCATTGTCAATCATTCGATTACTACAATCATACGAATTATTATTTCCATTCGATTTAAATATTTGATTAATTGTGTTTCTGAATGTGAATAATCGCATTTCTCTATTTGTTAAGCCATTAAGAGACAACATAAAATTGACGAATTTTCATATTACAGGTGAAAATTAAATGAATAAACGTTGAATGCAAAATTCCGAATTCAAAATTTTGTGGTGAATAATTGTTTACACCAAAAGCTGTTTTGTATTGTATATTTTTATGAAAGTACCATACACCGTATGTCAGAGTTAAAGCTTTGTATTTGGTTGAAATAACACAACGTAATTCAACTAAACCATGTTGTTTATTGAAATAACATTCATGTTAACTTTAACAAAATGTTCTGTTTATTTATCGTATGCGAAATAATTTGGTTTAATTGAAATTAATATTAAGCTCGAATTATATATATATATATATATCTTATAATTCTAGATCGATAAAAATCATTATATATCATTACTGTATTTTGCTCCAACATAACGTACAAAATAATAATAAAACAAAATCTATTTAAAAAAATTATCCACTAAATTTACAAAACTAGGCAATAAAAATATGAAAAACATAAAATGTGATGTCAATGGTGATTTAAAAGAAACTCGTAAGACTATTACACGTCGTTTACATGTTCGTGGTGGAAATTTCTCACCAACGAAAAGAAAAATTATAAACAATAATTCAAGCGTATCGCGCAACTAAGATCGGTCACAAAGTCAATTAAGTTCGATGGCTACGTTTAATTGAAAATATCGATTAAATTTCTTATTTAATTCCGTTTCGGGCTAAAAAACGAAACAATGCGATGGAAATTAGGTTTCTGGGTTGCTGCGAGCTTAAAGAAATTCACCGGTTTAAAGGATATACGTTCCTTGCGTGCCAAGAGTTTGTTAGGACGAAGCGGGCTAGATGCATGGTCTCTGACTTGGACGTGACACTTAGCGACACTTGATGCTGCTTCAAAGGGTTTGATAAGTGTACGATACGACGCGAGTATTAGTGGCCTTGTGGAATATCCGCAGATACGACGTTGTATTCAAGTGGCGTATTAACGCCTTGGGCATTTCCGTGCTATTGATAAAGTACCGGTAGTTGCTCTGATTTTCACAATACTGCTGAAACTCTATTCGTAAACAAGATGAAGGAGGAGACCTTATTCATAATACTTCAATAATCCCGTACGAAAATGGTAATTAATAATAATTGTATTACTTAACCCTTCGTGGCTTTGCGGAATATTCGCTGTATCAAACTAAACGAAAGCAATATATTGCCCTTACAAATTACGAGCTATTACATACCAATAATTTATTAGCGCATCATTTTTGAATCTCGAATTATTTAGAATTACAAATATTTGAATTAGAATTGTTTATATAGTTGTTTATTACGCAGTCTGATATATGTACCCAGCAGGATTATGCCAGAGTTCAACAAATGGCCCAATTCTGGCACGGCATTGGTTACCAGATTATGGCAACCAGGTTTGTGCCAGTATTGGGCACACTATGGTTAACAACCGAAATAGCAGCAAAACTGAACTGAACCAGACTTGGTCAAAATTGACAAGCAGTAGAGTGCCAGAGTCGAGCCAGACATGGCACTTTGTGTTATATATAGTCTAATACAAATACTAATAATGTGTGCCAGATAAAAACCAGTACTGAAAAGTTTGAAAACTAGTACTGGTAAAATACTGGTAACAGTACTGGGCCTACGTCGGTTTACAATTATAATAGTATACTAGCAACTCTGGTGTCAGTACTGGGACAATATCTGGCCATTTGTATTGATCCTGATGGGTACTTTAACTTTTAAACGCGCGCATGAATGGTATAAAAGAAATAAATGATAATATTTTTATTTCAAGTGAAATGAGAAAATAGTAAGAAACTTAGGTTCGTAATTAATTATATATAAAATTATGTGAACAAGGATGTATGGGTGTATTATTTATATTTGACGAACTTACGTGTATGGTATATATTGCGTGGCAGTATTATGAATGGGGAGTATTTTACCTTTGATATATATGTGTTAAACTCAATCAGTGGTTTTAAAATGATTAAAAAAATTTAGTAATTGGATGCTTGAAAATAACTTTGTATAGACAAGTGTCTCTCGTGTTGTTGTAACTGTTTCGTTGGTTCGAACATTGGTGCAATCAATTCAGGTAATTGTACTGCAAAATCGGCATCTGAAGTATTCAAACGTTCCACTTCACGCTCTGCTTGAATGAGACGCCAAATGTACTGCGTAAAATGAAACTAAAAATTATACGCAGGCGAAGTTGAGAAAACTTTTGAAATGCATTTGGAAATCAGATTCACAAGTTGAATGCAAAGTTAGATGACGATACGTAAATCTGCAGTATACGAGGATTATTAAATCAGCATAATTTAATGAATAATAAACAATGATTGCGCAACAAATTAAAATTATTCCGAGATAATATTTAAAACATTCGCCGTTTTCATGATTATAATTAATGTATTATAGTTTTATTATAATTTGATGTGTGTTCGATTAACAACCATTCAATTTTATTTTAATGAAACTTTTCAATATTCTCTATATTTTATTTTCTTCACACGAATTTCTTAATTCTAAGCTAAAATTATAGAGATCTGATAAGATATTTTTAAATAAGTTTTTTTCTTTTTTTTATTAATATACTTGATAATTTGTAAAAAATATTAATTTACTATATTTGTAATTAACAATCAAACGCTGTAATATTTCTGATACAATTTTAATGTGAATATTCAGTTATAAAATGAATTATGTAAATTGGATATGCAGTACGTAATATGATAGTAAATAAGTTAATAAATAAATTATTATTCAATTTAAAATTATGTTTTATTAAGTAATAATTGTAAATTTAAAATTAATTTAAATTTACCAAAATGGCAAATGAACTCCGGCCCGTTTAACACGCAGTAAACGTGATTTCAGAATATCTGATTTGAGAAATATAAAGTTCATATTATATGGCTGCATGGTCAAGATTGAATCAGTTTCATGGATTGAAATTCGTTGTTAAGATTAATTGGAAATATAATATACTTGTACTGTAGATTTTATTTGGATAATTAAGTTACTTGAATACATATAATTGCTAATAATGATTTTGAAAGTAAAAGATAATTTTATGAATATATATATATATTCAAAGATCAAGAAACTGAATTATTTAAGTATGTAATACAAGTAAATAAAAGTTAATATCAATTACGATAATTGTGTACGTAAACACAATCGTGTATTTTAAATTAATCATTTCTAAAAGTGCAATTTTGTCATACATTCAAATGAATTTATGTAATCTACGGTAATATGAAATTATTTTATTTTAATGCAATTTGTGATCTTGCCATTATTGCTTCAGAGAAATACAATACCTATTTTTTCACGTGCTTAGAAAACATATCTTTACTGGTCCCTCCGTGCGTTGCCATTCCCTACTAGATAGGATTGTTTTGTTATCCCTCTGAGAAGGATGTTATTGGTCGGTGAATTTAATACAGAAAAAAGCAGTCCTTCGTAATTTTATAATAGGCATGATCTGAAAATTGAACAATTAATTAATGATTGAAAATATCATCTGACAAACAATTTAATGAAAATTCTTATGTAAAGAGAGTACTTCAACTGTTTTCAACTGTGAAAGAGGTGTTCAATAGGAAACTTTTTTGAAGCTATTTGGAACACTTACACGCATAAAGTGTTTTGTTGATTCTACGAGCATTTTGTTCAATTGAATACAAATTTTGTTCAACGAAAAAAGTTTTGTTAACTAATGGAACAAATTGACTATTCAAAACATTTACATAAATATATAATTACAAATATACTTACAAAAATATATTTCAAAATTTATATAATAATTTACAATGAGCAAAAATAATTGTAAATTGTGGGGGGTGGGAGGTTATGTACATCCTAAGGCGTACAATATCATGTTGAAAAAAACTTTTATAAAAATTTGTTTATAAATGTTTACATGACCTGACTCCAAACTATTTATTTCGATGTGTAACGTCTTATGATATTGATGATGGAAGGATTACTAGACGAATGAACGAATTAGGTTATGTAAAAAAATTAGTAGCAATTTGTATTATAAAGGCATATTGATGTATAACCAATTGCTAACAAACAGTATGTAACCATATTAAAAATTATTAATGAGTGGATGTTGACGTACTTTAGTTATTATTTATTGAGTAATAAGTGTATATTGTGTATTTGATTGGATATTATTTATTATAATATTTATTTATATATTTGTATATTTACTTATGTTTATAAATTTACTTTATGCATTATATTGTAACACTTTGTATCACTTTGTAGTATACGTGACCGAGTCGTCAACATTGAAACATATATTATTTGTTAGTAAAGATTATTATACAATATCATTAAAATTGTATGATATTGTATAATTATATTATATTGTAAAAAAATAAGCCAAGGGTTTAATAATGATATATATATATATATATATCTCTTTTTACACCGTCTGCTTATTTTTCTATACTGTATTTTTACATAAAACTTTTTGCAACGTACTACAGCGTGTACACAAATTTCCGAAATACTCGAATGAACAATGCAAAAATTATTTCAATATAACGGCTCGAGATCTATTTGCAGACCGAAATAATCAAATGTAGAATATTTATTAGCGTAGGAAAAATTCCAATGAAATTTCACAAATGTACACGTGGGGCCGGAAGAAGAAAATAATCGAGCTCAATGGCGAATCTAAAGATATCCTCTTGAATCCCGAATCGGACACAAATGTTTACACTAATCTCAAAGGAATTTAAAAACATTCACAAAAGGTTGTACAAACACTCGTCACTTTTCTTGCGAGTGATTTCCAATATTGAGTGGTTGTATACCGCTCAATAATCTTAAACACGTCTATCGTACCGTATCATATAACTCAATAACATACAGTTCATCTTGGAAAACACGAAAACACGAATACGACGTCTGGTCTTAACGACATATCTAAGTGTTAAAGAATGCTTCAAAGAGGCTGCGAGTATGTTTGTCTTTCTATGTTAAAACAAAATTTCAAAGAGAGTCAATCATAACCCAATTTCGTTTTGTACATTTTGTTACAACCTGCCAAAGACCCGTTCTCGGAGTCGAAAAGTTTTACTCCGAATTTTCTGTCAAGTTTGTAGTCCTTATTGTTGGTGCACTCCGCGGGATCAGAGAATTACTAATTACGCGCATAAAGACCGCACCGAGTTTCGGGCAATAAGCCAACTCTTTGGCGGAGATGCAAACAGCGGCGCCACTTAGATCTCTTGACCCTATCTAGATTTCGAAATGTTTTGATTTTGCATTTTTCGCGTATCTTGGGCTTTGATTTACAGTAACCAAAGTACGTCGATGTTCTTTAAAGTGTCTTGTTTAACATATTTTATATACAAAACGAATGCTCTTTTGCAATTAAGATTTTGTTTTTAAATCGGTAAATAATACAATGCAAACGTAACATATAATGGGTATAAGTATATATATACACTGAGAGAAATTTGATAGTAAAAATTAGCATGAATAATGGTAATTGAGCATTACGACTGAAAAATGGTAATTTTTAACATGTTTCGTGTTAATTTTTAACATTTTTTGTACGTTGACGAAAACGTTACAAGGGTTAATTTCAAATAATTGAATTTTAGTAAAATTTATATTAAACAAACACTTTTTCTAATCTTTCTAATCTATCATTTTTCTAATTTCATATTATTAAACATACATTAAAGATATTATATTTGAAAAAAATTACAGCGATTTTACATTGATGTAATGAAATTGTACAATTTATATTATAACATTTTGACGTTTCTGATTGTTTAAACCAGTTCAATGCCGTTATCTCCTTGGCTGACGTTGATTACTATTAAAATTGTAAGCCTTGTACAATGTGAAATTATACGACAAACGATATACATAGTTACCCTTATGATTTTATTGTTTCAATGTAAAATTAATTTATTGCTACTTGATTCATCATTCTTTTTATTGTAACATCAACACTAAATTGTCATTTTTAAAATCTATTAAAAATAAATAATATTGCATTGTAATATGTATTATAAAATACCACATTATGATTTATGTTTATCATTAAATGTTCCATTCATATATATACTCTTATTTTATTCAAATAATTAAATCATCATCAAATTCTGCTCTTGCAACGTCGGTATAATTATTCGAAATTAAACAAAATCACTCAATTAGATTATTTCACGTAAGAGAATTTGAAATGCCAATTGACGCTTTTATGATAATTCATTTTATATACATTTATACATATAATTAGATGAAACTTATAAAAACATTTATCTTGGTGGAAAAAGAGTCAGAAATGTCCTTTGTGTGATATAAATCAAATGTGTATTTTACAAGTCCATGTTTTTAATGTAATTACTGTAAATTAGGTTGAGATTGTTAAATTACGCCAATGACAGTGAATGCATAAAGAGCGAGTTCATCTGCGTTGTATAATTTCGATCGAAATTGCGGTATAGACAGATACGAAACATAATTCGTAATTTCGTTTATTAACTAAATAAGAGTTTGCATAACTGCAAGCATGCAGTACTGTTCTACATCAAGCAATCAGGAAAATTAAAACTAGTGAAAAACGTCATTAATCGTGTTTAAAAATGCAATTTCATTTAAATTTGCTCATTTCTTTTAAATACGCTGTGCTTAATGAATTCATTTTTTATTTGTATCATATTATTAATTAAATATATAATAAAAAATCTGTACTCATATAATTTGCGATCTGATGCACGATCCAATAGACCAATGGTGAACAGCATTCTGCTGTCAATTGACAATCAATATGTCGCTTGACCCAATTTTGAACCAACCGTCGGTTTACCATTGGCCCACGGTGGAAGCAAAAATGGCCCAAATTTGGCACATCACTGATATCTACATAATTCATCATTTCGATAAGATTTGTAGGATAAGAACATTAAAAAATATTTCTGATTATTCCTCGATCTCGACGAGCGTGGAGGTTAAGCACTGTTGATGGTGGTCAATATTTGAGTAGATGATCATTATTTTAAAAGGCGCTTAATTGTAATGATAATCTTATTTTTAGAGATATTAATTATCTATTAAGTAGATTATTAGCATGTAGAAGTGTATAAAAAGTCTGACTTGCTGTCAAATATTAAAGATTAATTTTGACGGTTGGTAGTTAGATATCTGTCACATTTAACTCTATTGCTTAACAAATAGTTAGATGTTTTCAGTGAGACAAGTATGACTACCAAAAGTTGGTGGTCAAAATTGGACTCATTTAAATTGTGATTCAAGTCAATGGTTGTTAACTGAGGGTCAATGGCCGTGGGTCAAGTTTGGACCACTCGTTTTTTTTCTACATGAGTAGTCGCGTGCATGTTTTACATAGACTTGTGTGCAAAGTTTGTAACAATGTAGTTTAAAACGCACTTCAGAAACATTCATTATATTTGTACATTCAAAGCTCATATTTGACATGTTAAAAGCTTAAAATTGAATCTGTTAAATGAGCACATATTGATTGCGTATAAATTCTATTCATGATGTAATAACGAATTTCAATAAAAGCACCTAAGCATTGGATGGAAAATGGATTTTTTATTGGAATTCCTGCAAGATAAGAGGGTTGCGTGCAATTTGTTTAAACGCGTTTTCGAATAAAGGACATTTCTATATAAAAGCAAAATCTTTTTTTCTGTCAATGCAAAATTGATTTTTATGTTATAGTAACATGTATAAATCAATTATTTTAAACAGATGGCCGAGTTTTCTAAAATGCGTAATGTTGTTTTTTTAATACACACCAAGTATACACGGAGAAAAATGATCTGGAAGTAATACTATATAAATAGTAAGACTATAGGATATACATGAAAATACTATAAAAATTACTATAATTTTAACTACATAATTTAGTAAAATTATGACATTTCTCATACATAAGATTTCTTTATTTCAGTGTTTAGAAGTGTATGGTTTTAAAAACTATGGTTCTAACGCGGCAGCCATAATTCTAAATCAATTACACATGGGTGTCATGTTATATAAATACGAGACCTTTATATAAACACGGGAAGAATAGTACTAGTAATATATTTATACTAAACGTAGAATAGAGTGTTTAAGAATGAAGATATTGGTCTATAATACACTATATATAGATTACTATATAATATATCCAAGTAGAAATTTCTCAAGTAACTCGCGAGTTACTAGACATTTTATCTACAAATTCTCTAGTAACTATCGAGATACTAGACAAATTTCTACTAGGAATAGTAAGTATAATTTTTCCTAGGATGTTTGCAATATCGAAATTAAATAAGGTAAAATCTTTATTTTTAAATACCTCATTCTACGCGCAGTAATAAATAAATAAATTTTTGATAAAAAATCTTTCCGTACATTATTGAGACCAATATAAATTAACTTGAATTGGGTCGGTAAGTTATTTTAAAACTCAAAGAATTTTAAAAAGATGAACTTAATCCTTATTCCATATTAAATCTCCATTTAACAATTATAAGATTACGTGTTTTGTTAAAGACCTGGTGTGAAATCCAAGTGAAGGCGAGATCAGGTAATCCTATTTTGTAAACTACGTGCGACTGAAATATGGATCTGCAATGGCAGTTCTGGTAAGATCTATAAGTTGGTTCACCGTCGGGTAAACGCGTGGCCCAGATAAATGCAATTATTATTATCATTACATTATTGTTCTATGCCCTATTTGATCCGAATAAAAAGCATATTATTAAACTCAATTATTGAAATAAACTAAATTATTATATATAGAGATAATTATAGTTAAATAATTTTGCTCGTAAGGCTTTTCTTTGAATATATCCATGTGGTTATTATATATTTTTACGCGATACGTTCAAGTAAGACAATATTAATGATTATATTTAATTTTTTTTATAAAAAAATTAAATTTGATTCAAAATTATCAATAAATATATTATTTATTATATCAAATTCTACAAATATAGCACGGAAAATATTAATATCATATTCGACTGCGGTATTAATTGTTTGAAGTATGATTGAATTAAGACTATTATTATTATATGAATATATTTAATAAATTGATGTATTTTAATAGAACCTATTATTTAATTATATTCTACAAAAGAGAAAAATGCAATACTATTTTCCATAATAATTAATATTGTTATTAATATAAAATATTATATCATTGCAATGATACAGTTTCGAATGCAAATTTGTTTATAAACATCGCGTTAATTCGCAAATAAACTAACGTGGTAGTTATTTAATATTATAAAATAATATTTAATAATGCCAAAACATGTGCGATATGTGGTGAACGTAATGAAATTTTCATCTTCTTAATACTGCACACAATATTATGAAAATATTTTATTTCAAGGCACCGATGTCATAATAAGGTGGACGAGTGTTTCGTATGTAGACAGCTGACGTCTTAACTAAGTCACTTGTGTCTGAAAGTAAGACACGTGTATCACATATGTTTCTGTAGCAAATGATTTTCGCTTGTCGTAGAATTTATGCATATATTTTCATTTCATAAAACCTACTTTATTCATAGCGTTCCGAAATTTTTAAACGTCACTGTAATGCTCGGATTATCATTTTACGATATTTAGTTGCTACGCAGGTTATACGCCCTAGATATAGGTGGAACGTCATTAATGTCTAAGATAAAAAGTACATAAAACTAATCTAAATCGTACATGGAAAAAAAGTATTAAAAATTACTCATCAAAATAGCAAATGTGAGACAGTAATGTTCAATATTGAAATAATTTTTACAAAAATACGCGTAATTTTTATACTAATTATTAATGTAATATTTCAAAATAAAACACTACTGCCATGCATTTGATATTTTATAAGTAATTTTTAATATATTTTTTCTTTCCGTGTATAAGTTTCGTAGTCATATATTCGTTTGAAAAATTTTGATAAAATTTCGTAATCATAAATTCGTTGCAAAAATAAAAAACATATTATGTTATTAATTCGAATAAGACACTAAATATTTTTTTATATAAAGAAAAAGGTAATCTGCATCCGTCCACAGTTATCATCTTGACGATTTCAATGCATTTAATTTAATATATGTTTACGCCATTGTTTCATTACAATAACATGTAGCAACAATACGAACAGAAACATTGACATTATAACGTAATATAAGCGTCGATCCTTATGTCTGTCTAGCGTTGTTCAAAGCTATGTTGGGCTGGTTAAGGGTCACGGTATAACCAAATAAGAGAACGGAAACATACAAACAGTGTTCCGGACCGTTTGAATTTAATAGCGTACGAAAGCGTTTCAAAGTAGATACCGACCGAAAATTAAATGTCTTGTCAACAATGTCCCATATCAAATTGCACTCTTCGTAATGGTCCCTATAAGAAAAGATATTTATACGAAAGAGTTTCCTGCTTGTTCTCAAAATGCATCCACAATTTTTTACACGCGAAACAATATTTAAGGGCTTGTCAACCGTATACTAGTACTTCAGTGTTAATTGAATGTTGAAAAATGTTGATTAACCGCGTCATCCTTCTCAAAATCATATAATTTTCTCGAAAAATATTCTTTTGTTGGGATAATAGTTCAAGAAGTGATTCTCCTTGTTCATTATAGTTTGCCTCTCATTCTTCTTTTGACGAGAACATACGAAAATCTCAGCGAGAATGACACGAAAAGAACAGACTCAACGCGGGCAATTATTCACGCTCAGGATAACTTGGTTTAACTAATTAACTAGCGTTAGGGCGGTTTGTTAATTTATACTCATAGAATGATTCACGGTCCTTAACATGAGTCATAGTTTGTCTTGTTCTTTTATTCCAGAAATAAACGCTAAGTTATTTCAAAGAGTAATGGAGCTTCAACATTCATGCGATTTACTTTTTTCAAATGAAAGAGCTGGGTCATCATATGAAGAAACAGTCTGAAAATAATCGTTTGACCTTTGGATTATAATATTTTGGTGCAATGTAAACAACGATGCGAGAAACTTGTAAACAATAATCCGCGGGAAGGTCATTTTTGTTTTGTTTGTTGATACGTCTATGTATACTTTGTTTAGATGTTATCAAATGTAAATGTATATAAGAATATTTATATTTATAGACATTGTATAGACAGTTAGATGTCTAATATGATTCTGAACTAGAATGTTTTTTTTTCGAGTTGTAATGAGGTTATATGTATGTTAGAATCTTAAGATCATCATTCAATGTCGGCTTTACAAATACATTTTTATACAACCGTATATATTGTGTTTGTAAATGAAAACTTCTTCCATATCAAGATGTCTTCGGGTTCAATTTGGAAAACTTCGAACTCTTTCTCTAATTTAATGCAGCAATGCTGTAAATTGCAACAATTTTATGCAATTTCTTTGTTCGCGGCGACGATGTACGCTATGTCAAGGTAAATGTCAACAGCATCAAGCACAAACACTGAAACATTACTTGAATTCAAAATAAAAATAGTTTCAACATTAACTTAAATTGGAAATTATAAGTTGAAATGTGCGAATAAAATACTTCGTAATCAAAGGTTGGCAGAATGTGCAATAAACTTTAACGAAAATGCAAACAACATTAGAATCTTTTGTGTGACTTTTTCTAAGTCGGACCAGTACTAAAATGGAACTGTTATGTTGAATTGTTTCAGATTACTGCATGTACGGAGGTGATTTAAAATTATTATTTTAATGGTCTAATTATTTTGCATTGCGTATCAAACATGGAATAAAGTTTGTATGAAAATGACGAAATTCGACAAATTCAGACAAAAATAGTGGTAATATAAAGACAAACTATAATATAAAATAAGTAGTTTTATAGTTTACAAAATGTAAATCGACTGATATATTCATCATTACGACTATTTGTCTGCTTGTTGTCTAATTTTGACAATGTATACGTTTTATAGTCCTATAACTTCAAATTCTAATATTATAAATAAAACTGAAAATTTAATGTTAATATAAAATAAAATAAACATGTATTCAGTGTACATCTATGATCGCGTTGTATTATAAATATTTATTTTAATTAAAATTCTAAGTATATTTCTATTCTAATTCTAATTCTAAAACTATAAATTCTGAACTTTTGACATTTTTTTCTAACAAAAATATAGGGTCCTTCCAATTATACTGTTTGTTAATTCTATGATGATAATTTTGGTTAAATTACATTTTATAATATTTATAATATACAATATTTGCTTGACAAACGATATGTCTCAAAGATTTAAACAATCTTTTTTTTCGTGAACAAATGTTTAGATTTATTTTAACGTTTTAAAATAATTTTATGCATTTTAATCTTAATGAAAACAAAGGAATTTTTCCTTATGAAAGAATAGGATAGGAAAGTAAAGACTTAAAATATTAATAAGTATATATTATGCATTTAGGAAACTAAGTATCATATATACATTCAAAAAAATGTGTAATGAAGATATCAAATGAATAATTGAAATATTATTTGAAATAAACTGTTCACGTGGAAATAGTTCATTTGAAATACATGGTATTCAGGATATATTTAATGAAATATATTTTAATCTAGAGAATTTATAAGAAGAAAATATCTTTTTAATGAAAATGCCTAAAATATCAAACAAATTATTTCATTAAAATGAATTATTTATTTGCATTTTTATTTAAGATATTTATGTACAAAATATTTTATTAAATTATTTCCTCATACGTCAGGCTATTTTAATTAATCAAACAATTTTTAATAATACTTTTTTTTTCTTATTTCTTTTATTAAGAAATACCGTGCATATATGTGAACTGTTTTCATCCGCACGAATATGTTATTTCAATGATTTATCAAAGTAATTCTGAAATAATTTAAAATTAAATTTGATTTACTGAATGAAATTATATTATATATATATATTTATTTTTAAAATTCTATTAATTTTAGTTTAATTATATACAATAATTGTTAATTCTTTAGTTGATATTAAATAATAAAAAAATAATAAATTTTAATTCAATCAATTTTCGTCAAGAAATAAGTTTCAGGAATTAGTTAATGCAAAATTGAATTAATTCATTTTTTTAATATACATATTTTAGTTTCGTTCAAAACATACGCGTTTAAAATAAAATTTCTTTTTCCAAAAGCGCGTTTACCACTACTTATTATATATATAATATTATTATATATAATATACATTTTTATTCAGTAATAATTAAGATTTTTAGATAATAATATTGAAACGTTGTTAGTAAATTTAAGTAAGCTGCCGTATTTTCTTAGAGTCAACACAGAAGTCGTATACGGCGTCGTTACAAACCACTTGAGGTAGTTTCAAACGTCAAGAAAGTTGAAGCAAGCTGTGCTTAAAAGCTAAAGTTCGAAGATTTAATACACGAAATGAGGATTGATCTGAATTTAACATTTGGTACGTGTAATATTTATTTACTATTCAGAAGCAAAAAGGAAAGAACAAAGACCCGAATATTTCTTTTATTTAATATTAATTATTATAAGCTTCTTTCATGAAATAATTGCAGCTTTAAATTTACGAGAAAAGTTTTTACTTCGAAAAGCGAACTTGAAAAAAATGAAACGACGAAAATGAAATTAATACATTTTTACTCGGAACGTGAATACGCAAAGATGTTGAATACGAAATGTAATAAGAAGGAATACTGTAAGCAGTGCATTTCATGCTCGCGTTGCCATGTATGTGTGTTTTTTAACAGATTTTATCATAATTTTCATAACTTTGAAAAATGTATAGAAAGTAGGAATTCAAATTTATACGAGAATGTAAACCGTCGACGAATACTTTGCGCATTAGCCGGGCTTCCACTATGATGTGTGCGCGAATTCCCGTATCCGGCAAACATCTACTTTTCATCGCGTTAGTAATGACCGGGTGCAGCGCGAAAATTTCAAATGTTCGTTTCAAAACATATCGCGAACGCCAATTTTTTATTTACGAGTTTTATATATTATAAATATCTTCATGATGGGAAATAATAGCGAGACGATTGTCGCCCATACTCGAGTGTACTTTTTTACATGATATTATATTGGCATCAAAATTATTTAAGTTAATATTATTACACAGAGCAAAATTTCTATTAAAAATTACCGTATGAAAACAGTACTTTGATGCGATGTTTGTCAACAAAGAATGATTACCGTGAAAACATAATAAAAATAGAATAGGGAAATAGAAATAATATTTACGATATTTAGGAGTAATTTTTATGTGTTGACAAACATCGCATCAGAATACTGTTTTGGCACATTGATATTTAATAGAAATTTTTCTCAGTGTAAACCCAGTCCGGATGATTCGTCATCTAACTAAATCTTCTATCTCGCTTGTTTACCATAATAAAAGTTGTCTACTTAGGTTGAGTTATGTGACGAATCATCCGGACTGGGAGTACATTTCTTTCAAAAGGGCGTTTTCTTATTAACATTGATCGACTTTAATCAATAATTATTATTTATTTTAATAAGATTGATTCAGTTCATAATAATTAACCCAAGATTTCGGAAAATAATGGATTTGTTGCATAATTTAAAATATGGAAAACAAATTATTCAATAAATTTTTGAATATTTCAAATGATTGAGAAACAACATTTTTTTATAGGATTAAGTTTTAAGGATAGATACAATATTATTGTTTTGAAATATGTACGCACATAGATATATGTATTTATGTGTGTATATATATGTATGTGTATAATTAGTGTTATGGATGAAGTGACGCGGATGCGATTTTATATCAAGAATTGTCAGATCAATGTAATTGGCAATCGATTATTACTGAAAGCATTGGTACAAATTGTGCATTCTAATGTAATGGTATAAAATTTGCAGATGCAAACTTTCGAGTGTCACCATGATGTATTACGTATTACATATCGTATTGCATAGTATCGCAAATTACGAACTTATCATTGACGAGGGACTTTCATGAATTTTTACAGTCAAATTAAATTTGATACAACAATGACTTTAAGTGATTACAAGAATTGTTATTTATAAATTTTGTTTTATAGTGTGACGAACGACATACAAATTACATACAAATTTACAACACGGTAAACAATAATTGAAATTGGACGAAATATTTTATTAAGTACATATATATTGATAATAAGATTAAGATTAGAAATTAATTTAGAATTATATAAAACTTACTTTACAATTTTAAAAAACTCGGCCAGCTGTATAGCAATATAGCTTCATCCATATTGTCAAATTAACAATTTGAAATTAAGAGCAACTATTCTTTTCTTTAATCTGACTACGAATGATACGCTTAACACACTAGATAAATAGAATAGATATTTTGACAATTTCGACTAGATATAAAGTAGATACCAATGTACAATGCCTTGTTTCATTCGCGTACATAAATCTTATTTTTATATTGCACACCATATAAAAATTTCAGGTTGAAATTTAAATTAAATGTTACACACACAATGAATGTTCAAAATATTTCATACTCCTGAAATGAACATACCTCGTAAAAATTGTAACTAGGTTATGCATTTTATAATTTAATAAATATAACAAAACAATAATTGTGTATACAACGAGACAAACGTGCATACAGAAATTTCTTTATTTTTCATTAATTTCACCATATTGTTGGACAAAGCAAGGATAAACTTTATTTTTCATAAAGTTCAATTTGATATTCTAAGAAAATATCGCCCACACGGACAAATATATATTTTTGAAATATATATAATATATAAATTTCCAATTTATAAATTTGATATATATATATAATTTATATAATAAATATATTTTGTAGTAAGAAATATATTTAAAATATATAATTTTTATAAATATCATATATAAACTTGGATTATATATTTTATATACATTAAATATATAAAAAATG
>JABFQC010000456.1:0-27419 GCA_022817085.1 Psilanteris sp. ZL-2020
CCGTTAAACAGGATATGAATTAATCATTCGACAGTTTATTATATATAAAATGAAATTAAGCTAAAAGTTTTCTCAAATAAATAAATTGTAAATAAGAACATTGCGCATGCCATTAAAAGTTGTATTATTATGAAAATGTATACGATTTTCCCCGTGGACTATTTATTATTCACGATTTGATCGCATCATTTAATATTAAGTAATAAAATATCTTATTGATATAGTTTTTTAATCATCGTGAATAATTTAAGACTAGACTTAGGTTTTTACATTATTTCCTTTTGTGCAAAGTTGAATAGTTGCAGGAATTGCCAAATGAACGGCATTACTTGCAGAGCTTCACACAGTCTCAAAGATCTATCATTAATTTCTGTTCGGGAGAAAAGCCGAGTCGCGCTAATGGGAGCCATGGTCTAATGCCTCCTGCTGTGTTTACCGGAGCCCCCTTGCTTTCGCCGTGCTCTCCTACTAATGGCCACTCTTTGATGACAAATATCGGGTGAAGGAAAATATATAAATTACATGGCAGAAGTACTTTGTCGATGACACCAGCGGTTATGGCGTCAAAATGCTCAGTTTCATCATTTTTCCTTCAATCTATGTAAAACATGATTGTTTCTATGTCATCTTAAATCTATGTTCAACTTATTCTTATTCATTGCAATCACTATATCCAAATTCTTATTCAGGAAGATGCGTGTATTATTCAGCACTGACCAATATTACGCATTAATTACTATAAATTAAATTATGCATAACTGCTTTATGAAGTTGTTATGTTAAAATCACGTAAAACCAGCAAAATACGTTGTTAATTGAAAAGGTAATTGATTATGTCTTAGATAAAGTTTGCAAAAAATAGCAGTTGAACAAAGGCGTTAAGAACAGGATGTATTCCCAGGCGGTTCCGGGGTAGTATGTACTAATAGTTCTAAGATACAAGGACTCTTGAAAGGACCCTAAGTGCTAAGGGTTGCACGTATATGCCAGCTCATATAAGCTTCGATTATCTAGATCTGGACACTGTCAATAGAAAACTTCTATCTGACTTGGTACGGCAGTATAATGCTGCAATTATTTTAATCCAACTAATAAGAAATAAATAGAAATAGATAAATCAACATTATTTTATACTAAAATAATTCACATAATTTAATTATACAAACACTTTTCATATTAATGTTTTGACAACTTTGATTATATAATGTATACGCCATATTTATAAATAAAATATCTTTTATCTTTATCAGAAATGATAGATATATAGATGAATTTATATGAACAGCAGCTCGTACTGCAAGTAAATATAAATTACATTCGTATTATCGGTAACTTGACTGAAGTAAACGGTCGAAACATAGATTTAAAATAATCGTAAAAAAATAAGATCTGGCTGAAATTGTACATTTCATGATGTCAACTACAAGTTTAAATATACGAATGACGTGAATAGTTGGCAATTCGAAGTGGCTGTACCTACACTTACGCGTAACACAGTCTTTAATATTGGTGTCGTATCAGAACGAAGATAAAATCGAAGGATACTCGCGATTCAAATAAAGAAGTTTTACAACGTAACTCGGAGCAATAATATAGTATACGGAATACAAGCTTATAGGCGCAACGGATATTCCCAGTAGAAGCGCGGCGCCACGCCACCCAGGGAACCCCCTCGTTATTTGCTGCCACGATGAGCCTTTATTAGCAGTTATATTCCGTTCAGTCGCCAATCTATACGCGCAAGTATTCGTAAATTCGCGTTTAAGACGATCGTATCTTATGCAAATGAGACGATTTAATCCTTCGGATATTTCAGCTCGTTTTTAATAACCGTCGTATCGGAATCGCCCGGACCAAATAGCAAGCAATCAATTAGCCTCGATTAATCGTCTTGAATTTCTCTATCGCTAGAGGGAGACAACCCTGTCAAGCTTCTTTCTGTCCTCTTTAGGCTTCAATCGTTAAATAAATAATACGTTAAACTTGTTAACTTAGCAATTAAATTTGTCAGTCGTAACTTCAAATAATTTAATAAACTTAATTTCGCGGCGATTTGAGCAGTTTCTGCCTTTGAACAGTAACCCTCGTTCGTTCGGAAAAACGATCGAAACGTTAGATCTGCTTGCAACGCCGGTCATTTTATCATATACGGTTTGAAACGCGTTCGTTGCATTCGGCCGTCTAAATAATCGCATTATTTAATCCAGAAAATCATTTTAAATAACTTTGAACGACTATGCGTAAATTTGTTTGAATACTTTTCTAACAGAAATGCAGTTTTCTCAACATTCCCGTGACTGCTGGCGGCTCTACAGGGAGTCCACGGTTCGGCTTGTTTCGCATGAGCTTCGGCCTAGCAAAGTGCGATAATAAGCCCGCGGGCTGTCGGTCCGGGATCCGCAATTCACTTCATACAAATTGAATCCTTCGTAGGCAAGTCCTGCATGATGAGAAAGCGTATCTGAGATCAGCGATCCGTAATCGTAACAGGCCTTTGTAGTCTTCGCAAACATCCCCTTTCCTTTGCTTTTCGTCGTTACCATCGTTTTGGAAACACGTGAAACCAGATTAGCAATTCAGGTCGATCTTCAATTAAAAATAAAGTAATTGGACAACCCTATATCTTTTCTTTTTCTGCGCTTTTCTTTATTACGTGAAATTAATTAGGTTTCATTTACAACGAGGATAAGAATTGTTCAAAGATTTTTTGTAAATTATCATCATTTCGCCCATACGTACTATAATGTAATAAGTTTATTTTCTCATCGAAACACTAAAATACAATTAATTTTATTAAGTCCGCCGTGTCATAGAGGCGTATATTTCACTGTACGTAATAAATCATTATCTAATTAAATGATTTAAAAATTTATATTTGCATGAAACTAAAATATAATTATTTGAACTGGGTTTACTTGCATATCAATTTCTGATGTTCTGATTAATAAAATACAACCGAAGAAAGCTAATCCCCCGAGAAAGCAGAAATTAAATTATTTTCAAATTTAATATACAAATTTGAGGTATATTAAGCAGCGAACAAAATATATGGTGGAAATAATTTTTTTCGTTATTGTCGATTTCCGTCAGTTAATTATAAGGGGTTGAGTAGAGCTTGCACACAAGCATAGTTTGCATCAAAAATAATAAGTAAAGCTTTTGAGCTTTGACCAGGAGAACGTACGTGAGCGCGCATTTCGTCGGAAGACAAAAGGCAAAGTAATCGTAGCTTGAAATTATAATAACCGGCCCGACGTGGCCGAAGCTGTCCCGTCTGCGCGATATAATAAGTAAGTCGCCGCGGGGGTAATATCCAGGGTTTGGGAGCTCGTCCAATTATATTCACGACCGAGCTTATCGCCGACATTGAATTAAACAAAGATGACCGTGTAAAAGTGAACTATTAAGTAGTGTATGCAGATTGTTTAATTAGTACTTAATTATCATATGTAGTACGTAACTAATCACTTTTAACGTGTCTCATTTCATATCCTTTGTACATTGGACAAACCAAACATAATATCACTTCAAATGCGTTGAAAAAGTTATAATAACAATACGCTTCCTTGATGATTATAATTATGATTAGTATTATGTGTAAATTAAATAGGGGCTTTATAAATAAGTTAGATGTTTACCTAACAATGTTGTCATTCATTAATGTATGCATATAATTAACATTTCGTTACCTTTGTTAACAGAAAGTAATATTGAGTAAATTTAATTCGAAGGATTCAACGACAAAATATCATCCCATAATCGACGACTAATATATACATATTACTTATAAATAAGCAATGAATTACAAACAATAACCTGCTACTTAAATTTGATTATTAATAATATGTTAATTTGACGGTTTTTTTTTGTCATTACATTTTTTAATTTGCGAAAAATATAGAAATTGTGTAATAATTGAAAAGATAATATTACAAAATACTTCGTTATCCGTTGAGATGCGTACGATACAAGGGCTGATTCAGCGAAGGCAAACTTGTTTGCATTTTATCCTACACATGAGTAAACGGGATATAAGAGGTGAAAAGCTCTGAATAGGGCGACTCTTCGTGACCCTAGCTCAGGATATTACGTAAGTCCGAAAAATGCCGGGTCCAAAGTAAAGTGGACTGATGCCGGACAAAGGGTTGTCATTCTCAAACGATAAGGCCGAAGGCTCCGTAGTCGCGCAATTAACAACGAATAACGGGAAACAAGTATATAACAATTTAAGGCAACGAGACGGGAAATTTAAATTTTTTGTTCATACGAGTGGAGCAACGAAAGGACAAATGAAACAAAATATTGCGCGTCTCAACTGGCATTAAACGAATTATGAATACACGATAACGTTCAAGTTAATCCATTGGAAAAGTCAGATTTATTTAATTCAATTAAGTTTATATACGGTATACATAACACTTCATCCGTTTCTTTGCAATTAATTGCAGCAATACGGTAATTTTAGCAATGTTCTTGACATTTAATATCAATGTGTACAACAACACGTATCAAAGATCTTATGATCAGTTGTACAGTTATAAGATAACAATCCTTTGAAGCTTTGATCAGGAATGTAAGAATGGGAGAGTGAGAAGCCACTGGTGAAAGCAGCAATGGCCACTATACAAGCATTTAGCGCGTGTACAATCTATGGTGTTTTCGTGTAAGTACGAGAAGAGGATGCTGAAGCTGAGCACAAATCAATTAGTGAGGGGCCTCGAGCATTTTGCTTCAGAACTACCCTTCTCTGCTCAACCCCTTTCCTTTCCTATCTATCCTCAACCTCCCTAAGCGTCGGTAGCCACCACCAAATACAGATTGCGTTTCAATCTATGCACTAACGAGTGTTTAGTGTTTACCGAACCGCGAGCCCACACTATCCCACGACGCTTTGCTACTGTCTTTACGTATATTAACGAGAAATCCAACTATGATATGCACCAAAGTTGGTGATCACTTTCGATATGAGTTACGATTGTTTCAGATTGTGCTTCGGATGTTTTCAGCTTACAATTTATCTGTTATGATGCTTTAATGAAATATATCTGTTATGTTATATTATTACACAAGAATAACGATTAATTTATAACGAAACAAATTATTAAAATATTAATTTGAACTATGCGTTGAAACTTATGAAATTTTAAAATAAATTCGTTGATCTGTTAATGTAGTAGATTATTTTATATAACTCAAAAACATTAATGTGTATTGAATATATATATATATATATATATATTATATATGTGTGTTATAAAGATGCGTAGTAATGTTTTATGTTGTTATACATTTATAAGTAAATAAACACAATTATAGTTACACCAAAGTCTTGTTACTGAAATGAAATTGATGAAATCGAGATTAATTCTTTGAATAATTACATAAAAACAATCATTAAATAGCAGAAATTGAAGTAATGGGAATTTGTACACCAACAAGAATAGTTCCCTGCCATAAGACATAGAGACTCTTAAAATTTATGTCGGTGAAAAACAGTATTTAGTTTGTACGATATTAAATCGAGGTACGGTTTTTCAACTATGTGTTTTGGGATACGGGTTGGTTTGACATGGATGGGCATAGTTTCGCATAGGCGTTAGAGATGGATGTGACTCTCTCTCATTTAATTACACAAGTATTTTATCGGCACGATACCATTGGTCGGTATTTGGTTGTAGTCTGTGTGCAACCATCCGTCCATTCGTCCAATGCGTCTGGCGTTTTGGGCAAACGCCGCTATGCCATAACCCACGGACGCGTACCGGCCAGCCGAATATTTATGGGGGCCAAAGTCAAATTAGTGGCGTACTGCGTGCACCTTTTGATTAAGTATCTGTTAACTAAAGGTAATACTTAATAAAGTAACGCTGATTTAGTGCTACGGACGGAAGCGTGTTGGTCGACCAATGCATGGATGTAAAAGATACACGGGCACATACAAAATATACAAACACCAACAAACAAGTGGCCGCAAACACGCACCAGGGCATCGGTTCGTTCGTTTTCCCATTCAAAATAAAATGAGATATTTATGGCCCACGGAGTTGCAGCACCATACGTGCCTTGAGATTGGACAAGGTCTCAGCACATTGAGAAAATCGGTGCATTCGTTTTACTTCATATATAATAGAATGAAACAAAAGTTGAACTCGGATTATACTTATGTCCTCTTCATCCAATCACTCTTTATGTTTGATGCAAGCTCATTACTTTGCTCCATTGATCCATTAAATCGCATCTTATGAAATATTTAGATTAATAATATAAAGTCTTGGGGTACAATAAATATAAATTATGGAATTAAAGTTTAGGTCATTCAAATTATGCACTTTTATTTACACTTTCGGGTATCATTTGTACACAAAGCAATGACTGTTAACGGCTTCATAAGCATAATCCGCACCTATATCATATTTATTTACAGATTCAGGTTTATGGTTTGAATCCGTCATAAAATAATTTTTTTAAAAAACTGATAAAAATGGTATAATTTCGCAATAAAATCAATGCCATTGGTAAATGTGTGGCAGAAGACAAAAAACGTGACAAATTGAATTTATGATCTGTTTTGCATGTTCAGCGTTCACTTGTTCGACCAACATGTCTGTTCAACGTTATGGGATATTCATCACGAGAAAGGCATTAAAAACACCGAGAACAGAATTCGATGCTTGTAAGATAAGGAGATTCCGAGCAGAGGCAATTCGAACAAATCAAAGTCAGAAATAGGAATCGAGTGGAGGTAATGGCTCAGATTTCGGTTTAGCGGTAGCGGCGCCATGCGTCTTTTCGGAACAAACGATTAGCGAGGTGATAC
This sequence comes from Psilanteris sp. ZL-2020, assembly GCA_022817085.1. Classification (NCBI taxonomy): domain Eukaryota; kingdom Metazoa; phylum Arthropoda; class Insecta; order Hymenoptera; family Scelionidae; genus Psilanteris; species Psilanteris sp. ZL-2020. Next base: position 6,818 of record JABFQC010000456.1, read on the forward strand.
AGTGCACTTGACTCGCAACGATAAAACATTTTTATGTGCCGAGCAGGACTGTTTGATTTCGAGATTAGCCGAGAATTTTAGGCGAACCCGCATATCATTGTGATTTACTGTTGAAAGAAAAGACTGTAGAGTCACGGCCGTCTCGAGAAACCCAAAATTGCTAAAATTACTAATTTATATCCAAATTCTTGTCATAATCTCCCTTCTAACGTTAGCCCCTGAATAAACCCGTGCACCCATGGTGGGCTCATTGTTCCGCGTCGTTGACAAATTGTATCTTGATTTCTGCGTCAGCCATTCTGCTTAATGTGTTTGGAACGACTGTCGCGAAATAACTCAAACCTGTTCCAAAAAACGATTAGAAAAGCGTATCCTAAGATTTAACCGACTCATTACAATTCGATTTCGATTTAACGACCACAAGTCGAGTTTTAATACGGTTCTTCCATTTCAAATCATTAACATTCGCTATTGGAATAATAAAAGAAAATTTACTACATTACTAATTACGTCCAATTTGACATTTGAAACGCGACTGCTTACGCGCGACGTAAATAAACTACGTCGCTGTTGCAAAAAATTCACATAAAGTCATATAAAAACTTTTCAATTGGCAGTCGCGTGAAATGGAAGACGATATCGAAAGCCTTTATTTTCTTTAGGATACCGTGGATTGGAAGAATCCAACTAGTAGGTTCTAAATTGTCTTCGCGATAGGGGGTCATAGAACTTGCATATATTTTTTGCAAACATGTTTGTGTGCAATCAAATGGGTCCATCATATTTGCCCTCTAATCCTGTTCACTAATATTTTGTTTGTTTCATTACTACCGTGCCACCTAAAATATAATATTGATTCAACGAAAGAACTGGGAACTATCAATTATCGAACAATAACCCGAACCATTTCACACGTGTAACATTTCGACGATTCGACACAATAAAGAATTTGATTTACGATCTGGTATATTTATTATATTAAAAAATTTGAAATAAAAATTAGTTTGCTGTAACCGCGAGTAACTGCAGCAATATACATGCATTTTAACGACACTTATGAAAACGAGATGTACGAAAGAGACGCAAATGTAATCGAAGTATCTTTTGCATCTTGTTCCAATTACGTTAATATGAACAAGTGATGGCGGCAAGTTCATATTTACTTACTAATTGCGTGCACGATAATTAGTGTCATTTACCTGCACACGATCGTCATTTTCGAACTCGCTGTGATCGGCAAATCGAGAGTCACATATATTAACGGAAAAAGTACAAGCTTTATCATTCTACATATATTTCTTCGTATCAAATACTCGCTCTCAAATTTAAACGAGCTGCTTTGTTGTTTACGATCGAAGACATTTTTTGTATATGCATTGGAGTAAAAATCGACGATATTCAGAACGGACTGGCAAGGATATTGTCGTATCAGGTGACATTCCGGAATGCTATAGACTTTTTAACCAAGTACGTTAGCATTAGCAATGAATTTTGTATTTTCATTATTCCTTTACATGAAATTGCATATTTTATATCAATATAGCTATCAAATAGGAAGAATACCATTCGCAATGTAGAATTATCTGAGCTATGTAATTGGAGGAATAAATCATTTGATTCATTCAGTGATTTCACGTACGTAATTATTATTATTCTTATCCATATTATCAAATTTCGGTACAGTTAAAATTATTTTATAATCATATAGTGTAAATTTTGTAAATGATTTGGTTAGGTAGTCATAAATTGGTTCATGCATTATTTAAATGCATTTAACCTTTATTGCCTAATTAAAAAATATATTATTTATCAAATAGAAACCTATTATTTTGAACTCTAGACCAAATTTAGTGCCAAAATTATATTATTAAAATAAACTATCATATTATATCTGCATTTGTTAGTTATTGCGTATTACACAAATTATGTATCGTATATATTATGAAATTTAAAATTTAAAATGGATAATTTAGATTATCCGAGTCGATTAACTGTTAGTTTAACATAAGATTGAAAAATTTACTCACAAAGTTCAGTATAAACTTATATTCTTTGTACAAAATATATTTTTGATTTATTTGATTTTGAAATTCAAACTAGGGATAAAACTTGCTAAAAGTGATATTTCAAAATTCGAGACCATCAGTGAGGAAATTCTCTGTCATTAGGGAAAGCCAGTGAACGTAGGAGTACGCTCAATTCTTCTATTAAAAACCAAACGCAACAGATTCATTTAGCACCATAATTACTGCATGGACCGCGGTATGCGTCGACCGGATGAAATAAAAACTCGTCGTTATTAAAAAGTTTAAATGTCTATTAATTACTTGGTATTATGCAAGCAGCAGCGAGCGTAAAATTATAAAATGCATTTAATTATCACGCCTGGATGAATGGGGAAAATCAATGGGTACCTTTAGTAAAACGACTCGTGCGACGTTTTTTCAAAACCTCAATTTATAACTCGTCTCCACCATTCCATGTCGACGCTCTGTACCACCACACCTGCCACTGCCTGCAACGAACTTATCTTAATGAGGACAAACCACAGGCTTGTGATTACATTGCTGTAGACATTTTTTACACCGGTCCATGTCAATCATCACACGTTAGCACGATTTGACTTAAAATTATTACACTTGAAGTCTAATGTACAAAAAATAAATAAAAAAGAAAACAATTTATGCAATATAAAGTTGTCATAAAATTGGTAATTTTATTCTTCGTAGGTAAATGTATATCAGTCTTGACATTTTAAGACAAAATAGTATTGTATTACCATTAGTAGTAACATTAATCCCAGCCTTGTCAATAGGCCAAATCAATATTAATTTAAAATAATAGTTTTTAAATATAGCTTATGTTTTCGTATAAAATATGTACAGTTATTTGGATATAATTATTAAAATTTGAAAAAAAATCGATATAATGAAAATAAATCAATTTTATATTTATTAACTTAATTTTCAAATAAACTCATTCGCCAAATCTTTATATTTGAAAACGAAGTTTAATTTTTAAAAAAATTATTATTATAAATTTCCCGTTAATTATTAATGGAAACAAATACAGCCGCAAATGGTAATGGAGTGCCTCAATGATTATAAATTATTTGTTAATTCTAATATTATAGTATTATCATAAATTTGGTAATCAATATTCCAATAATATATAGCAAATATAAAGCATTTCAAATTTTTTTCTTCAATTGAGATTCAGAAAGAACTATTAATATCTATGTTCATCGAATAAGACATACACACGCTGCGCAGAAACTTAACTTTAAAATTTATGACATAGTCTCTTATCTGATATTTAATTTCGAACACGAATTCGGAAGCAATTAATTATAATTGAATTATTTATTCATTAATATTCAGTATCGATAAATCAACATTCCGTAAGCATTAAGTTAATACATTAATCAAAAGCCGTCTTTATAAATACATACTAACGTAATTGCTTTACATAAATAAACGTTCAGCTTGTATTGCAAGATTCATTTAAAATACAAATATGTTGCAAAAAAGTCAAAAACATTTGCAATACACGGATTATACCCGAATTTATTAATACTACTGTTTTATGATAAAACATACGCCAGTCAATAGAACGTCCGAAATGTATCATTCGCAATACGTATACATAACTGCTTGAATGTAATTTACGCACTACTATCTATGTTGTTCAGATTTGCACTAACACGATCATCGGTGAGATTACAATTCGGAATCCTTTGGGAATTTAGTGAGCACGTCATTCCACTATGCACCTGAATATACGCGTGGACAAAGATCGTCTAACTTATACACAAATATACCACCGAGTGAAACTGTAACATATATCTCAGTAAAGTGTGTCCAAGGAGCGCAAACTTCAAGAATGAACTCGTGACACTCGACCCGGAGACCCTACATGACGTAAACATTGTTGACCCACCTATGACATAATACATATTACATCTACATAAATGGTTCCCAATCATTAATACGTTTTTAACCATTTTATTGCAATAATAATAACGGTTTATTACTTAATTGTACGTTCATTTCAAGTCTAATTAAAAAATTATCGGCAATTTTTGCTGCGAGCGATCGTAAATTTCTTCGGCATATAATGTAAAAGCAATTTAATAAGGGAATGAAATTTTGACACAACGTCATTTATAAAGATATAAGGTTCGATTTATTATTTAATGCGACATTACTCCGAAATAGTTACAGTTTTATCGCATTTGCTGAATAAACTTCAGAAAATCGTTTCTCCGAGTGTATAATTAACAAATAAACTTGCAGTTATAGGCTTAAGTTTCGGCGTGAGAGGGTTTACGACTAGCTTGTGCAGTGGAAGATCATTAAATTGAGAACCAATATTGGCAAGGTTCTGCGAAACAGCTGCCAGGAACATAAACATACGACACGTATACTCCATCGGAGGAGGTTTCGATATATATTGAGTACTGCGCGCGGCGTAAGAGTAAGAGATATACGCAAGAACGATGCAAAGCACTAATTTGTAACCAAGTTGTCGCCCTGGTTTGACACTGCAGTAAATACGAGGGTGATAGCGTTGTATATCACTGAACCACCAACACTACCAGCGGACAGTCACACCACGTGATAAGTACGGATTGCTGGTGCCAGCGTTTGTTCGACCTTAAATAGTAATACCTGAGTGCAGGACTCGCTTGCCTCGAGTCAATCTTGTTGTTGTGTTGGTTTCATAACTAGATGCGGTTCTACGAAGGTCGATATTTACTTTACAATTCGTGTAAGTTCAAAGTCAAGGGTTCTAAAGGTCAGATTAATAAATTTGAATGTCGACTGTGTTTATTGCCGTATGGAAAATTTCGATAAACATGCTCCAGTATTTTTCATATCGATTTGTTCTAAATTAGTTAATCGCTCGCTATCAGCGGAAATTTTTTTAAAATGGTTCGCACCGGATGACACTGAAAAAAATAAAAATAAAATTAATTTCAGACACGTTTTAATTTAGATAATTTTATACTTTTATGTAATTTTGCACGCGTAAAGCATAGAATATTGAATTAATAGCTATGTTTTGTCTTGCCAAGTCAATTATTAGGTCTAGACACCCTTGTACAATGATGTAAGCGCAACCCGAGATGTGAAACGAGAAAATCAAGGGACCAGGAAAATTCATTATTAAAATTAATTATTCAGATCGGTAAAATAGCAATATATATGGTCCTACTGACGGCAGTGGCCGTTTCAGCCAAATGAATCGTAAATTGAAGCTGGTACACGTGGTTGTTTAAACGCATCCCTACCCCCATTTTTACCTTTATACGCCGAATACCCAACTCTTCCCTTCATTACTTATTTTTAACTTCTTAACCACCTTGATTTATACGACACTGCACGTGAGAACTTTTTTCATTTTTCTTTACGATTTTTCTACGAGATTTACTTCAATATCAGACCTTCAACTTAATTTTTCTTTTCTTTTTTTTCGGCTGTTTAATAATTATTTAGTTGTTCTTTTTTTATTGTTAAAAATCTTATTTTAATAATATGAAACAGTAATGTCAAAAATAACAGATGTTTATATTGCGTTCGATAACTGGGAGTTGTGATAGTCACGTTTTTAATTTAATAAAATTACTACAATGAAAGCTTACAAATACTTTTCTTTGCCAGAATATAAGCTATTGAATAATAAAGAAGAAGGAAAGTTTCCTTCCCCGTATGAAACGAGGCAGGAGAAAGAATATTACTTCATCTATAAAAACAAAGGGTTCAAAAGATTCGTTCGTTATAACTCAATTTGTAGCCAATATTATTTTATTGTCGAATATTTTTAATTATTTTGCTTCAACGCTTTTACTTTCTTTTAGCTTATTCCCTGTCATTTTGCTTTCTTATTAAGCTTCGCTGATTTACACAACCCTCGAATATTGAACTTTAACCCTTCATTTTTATAACTACATTCAGCTGTCAAGTTTCATACCACGATATTATAAAACATTGTACACAGTTTTAAATGAATTGTTCGAGACAAGTTATGTTTATAATTAATTGCCGAAAAAATTAATCATACTCTGCAACAAAATATAATTATCGATAGTGTTTATTGGTATATATTGCACGTACGATGAAACAAATAACAGTAAAAGATGCTAATTTTTCACAAAATTTTGAATCGTCTTATTAGCGTCATAAAGAACGCGCAAGATTTATGATTCTTGTCGCCACAAAATTCACACGAAGGGTACAACAAATGCCAGCAGATGTCGAGCGTCGAAAGGGTTGTAGCAAGCCAATAAAGGGTAACGGAAGATGTATGCGCTAATAATCGAAGAAAAAAATGTTCAATAGAAGAAATTTACGGCTCACTCTAATTAAGGAAGGGAGTAATCTACCAACTGTTTCTTCGTCACATTTTCTCTGTACGGACAACCCTTTCCTCGAGGTCCATCCAGTCGGAAAGATTAATTAGTTCCGAATATATCAATTAAAAATAAGATTTGCTCTTTTACATTGGCTCCTTGCGACACCCCCACAATTTTTCTTTCGGCTCCTTTTTATTGCAAATTGGACGTGAAAAATGACGCCTTGATTAATCTCACGGATAATTTAAAAACGAAGGGGTTGCTGATGACGAACGGCGTCGACGAGCAAGATAAAAATTCAAGACACGGAATTGCCAATCAGGGAGGGCGCGACGCGAAGGAATCGAGCGCGTAATTCAGTTTAAAAAATTATCTGCCGGGTAAATTTTATCGCCCAGTTCGACGCGCTCACTTTGCCACGCCAACGACCCCTTTTTTGTCAAACCTTTCATTATTTTTCGATTTCGATGCACACGTAAGTATCAAACAAATATCTTTTGGATATAACGTTCGCTTTTTTGCCTCGTCGTTACTCCTTTCTCGTCTTTTTTATTTATACAGTCCAACAATTTATTAGTACAGTTGGGAAGGTGACGCGGTTATTCCGAGTTCGTTTCTAGTGATCTTTGCCGCCGGTATCTCTCGTTAACGGACCAAGTGGGATCCTCCGTCGATTGCTCCACGAGCACAAGAAGCAAGAACTTAATTTGTCTCCTGGAACGTCGGTGTATCGAGCCGATCGAGCAGATGGGTTTCCGTGCTGGGGCTGCGATTGTCCAGCTTTTTCATGTAATAACTCAAACTAACTATAATAGTTAAATGAATTTGTTGTTTAAAATATATAAAAAGTTGTATAAGAGAGGGATTTTATTGTAATGCGAGCAAATTGATTGAACTTAATTTTATTATAAAAACATTATTATAAATTTATTATAACGCATGAAAGAGTACGTAAATTTACTCTTTCTTAATTTCCATTCCGTATTAAAAAGTATTGATACAGTAATTGATACAATTATTTATAAACAGATTTTTACGAAATACTTCAAAACTTTATACACACAATTCAGCTCAGATTGCATTAGACAATATTTTTTAAAATTGAAAGTTACATTAAACATCTGTTCACTTTAAAACGTCCACATTTTGCATATATATATATATATATATCCAGTCATTCGGATAATGAAATAGTTTTTCACTTTAATTTAATTTGCTAACTTCTAGTAATTATTTTGCTCTTTTTCATTTTTAAACTATTGCTGTTTCAACTTAATCGCCTAGGTATCTTTGTTTTTATTAATTAATTTGTGCGCGACAACACCTCGACCATATGATGACGGATACCGTCAATGTTTTCTCCGTGGTGTGGTCATAAATACGAAGGAGACTCGATAAGTTAGTAAACTAATTAGCAGAGTTGCCGACAAAAGCCAATCTCTCCAAAGCTACGTCCCGTCCTGCGTCGATGTTTTTACTTGGTTCTCTCCCCAATCAGTTTTGACCATTATCGCGTAGCCTCCTATTTGATTTTGTTTCATCACTTCAATACTTTTTCTTCTTGTTTCACAGCCTTCGGATTTGTCTCCTGCTGTCTTTACGATTTCGTCGCAGTTTCCCACGACGCTGTAAGATCCTATCTGAACTATCGTGATCGGTCGACCCATGCACTGTCCAATAACGAGTTTACCGAACGTGCGATCACCTTCGATCTATCGTACGTCTTTAACAATTTACATGGCAATTAATTTCAGACGCCTCGTAGAAAGCCGCCGAAGCAATCGCGACATGAAAATTAAACCGTCATCCCGTTCCGCTGAGCGCGCCTTTCGCGTTCATTATTTTTTCCTTTCATTTCTTTACTGCACTATCGCGCGATTAATGCGAACCCGAAGTCGACAAATTTCTGTTTTTCAATTTCTGCTGATGCAGATTTTCTTTCTGATCATTAACCGTCGTTTTACAGCGACACTATTGTTACATGGTTACAGTACACATACATAATTATCGTTGCTGAAATACAAATTGGGCGTTTCGTTGTTACCGAAGACTGTTGTACGAAAATGATTCAGGAACGAACCACAGAAGGATATGACAATGGCAATGGCAATTGCAGTTGACGCAGAAATTTCACGATTGATGCATCTTCCGTTGCGTGAAAGCAAACGGTGGAGCCAACTACGGAATAGAGATAGATAAAGCCGCAAGCAGACACGTACAGTAACCTATAACCGCAGCAGCAGCCGGTAGACTGCGGAGACGCGAACCAACTAGAAACCATCATAAAGGTTCGACTCTCCCTTTGATACAGTATATGGTAACGTATTTAGTTAGAGGTATCATTCGGTTGCTGCCTATTGTATGCTCGGCGAGCAAACTTCCTATTTGTTTGAGCTAAACTGAAGGCCTCGACCCACACCGAATGAAGTCCCGAGAGAGGAACGGTTCGCTCGCTTGCTATCGGTAAGGCCGCGGTGTGCTTTGTACAACGCATTCGCCGCTTTTCACAATTATTTCAGAACGCTTGCCAGAGAAATAACGCGAACAGAAAATAACTTAGACGAGAGTCACATCTTATTTGGGCATTCCGGTAATCTCATCGACAAGTTCGTAATCACGAGTGCAATTTGCATCTTTTTATTCGCGAAACACGATAGATTAACAGAAATTGCGTTGATTGGGAACAAAATCCCCAACGAATGCGGGTAACCTGCGAATTTATTTGTACATTCTTGGAACAATTTTATGCTTCTGCATTATACTTAGTCGATATTGTGGGACCGTTGAAAAAAATATAATCCCACTGCTGCGGCAGAAAATCGATGCGCTCCGATCAATTGAATGATCAAGGAATTGTTATATCAATAAATAATTGCGATTGTCGTTGAAATGTCTGTGAACGAACCGGCAAAGACCCCGCCTATAATGAGCGGCATACCGCTCGACTCGCCGAAGATTCGGCAACGACGTGCCTCAATAGATTCATCGAATACTATCGAAAGAATTTCGCGAACAATTCGGACCAATCGACACACCGAGCTTGGGAACCAGTTGCCGATCCGCGTCTCAAACAAGCCACGGTATCGTTCGGTGTTGCCTTTTGGTATCGGATGATCGCCTCAAAGAACCGATGTAAATGCAATCCATTGCTTCTTCTCGTGTCCCAGGCTGGGTACCCCATCCCATCGCCGCCACCAAGTACCAAGAGTCCAATTCTGTCACCATTGACCAAATTGGTACCTATGCGGTGGAGCAAACTCGTCGTACCTCGTGTGAGAACCGCGCCTGTCGGCCTTAAATCAAGAAGGGTCTAATTCCTGCAAGAAACGCAACTGCTCGTGGGGCGTTGTTCCCAGGATCAGCTGGTCGGCCGACGACATTTCTCGCGTACTGTTTTGCCCAATACTGATACGCAAACATTGTCACCGTCCTGACATTTGTCGCATTAAAACTGTACCATTCATTTAGTAATTTACATTTTTGCACAAAGAATTGATGTCATTTTAATTGCCTCGTGCTTCAAGATGTATAAAAGCGTTTTACGCGGTGCATGGATCTAATTAAATATTTGCCAAGAGGTCGTCCAATGAACACTCTTCACTCGAGTATTTATTTAAATTCACGGGAGATTATTATCCACAATTTGTATTACTCGAGTAAGGTTTTATTTCAGCTAATTAATCGGAATGTTAACAACGTAGAATCTATTTGAGCACGAAATCGACCGGCTTCATCGATTTTTTATTAAAACCGTGACCTTGAATGTGACTGCAGAAACCCTACGGCACGTTATGGCAAAATGCATCGTTCAAGAGGCTGTGTTTTCCCTCGAGGGCACAGACCTTTCGCTGTTAAGTCTCACAGCACATGGAGTATCCAGAAAATGTCGTCAGTTTGGTATCATCCAACCATGAGAGCACCCGCAGTGAGAATCACCTGTATTGCAGCGCGATAACACAAGAACACGTAGAATGCAGGTAGCAGCTTCGACCTTGACTAGGTCGTGCGTACTGGTACACGTTCGTCATAGTATAATGATTAAGCCGCGCACTATGCTTATTTACTATGTGTATGATTTCCATTGACTCAAATTAGATTTGAATTTCGTGATAAATGTAATAATGTTGTAGATTTATACAGATACACATTGTTAACGTTTTATTAGGAATTAGCTTTGTAACGGATGTATTTCTACACCAAAGAATGTTTTTAGGAATATGCAACTATATAGTATAAAATACCCGAATAATTTATATAATAAGTAATAAAGTTCATGAAAATCATATTTAATATAATTTATTGTTAATTTAATTCAAATATAGTAATCATCAAAGATTTTCTATATGTTGTTCATGGTATTCTAGATACGTGTAAATATTATATATATAATATTCAATTATAATATTTTAATTCATCATTAATGTACTTTTTAAATGACAAGGATTTGATAAAGATAATGAGCAAAATATATAAACTACAATTACGATTCATAAGAAATTTGCTTCATAAAATGCATATTAAATTAAATAACGTTACATTCATTATAATTGAAATATTATGATATTTTGGACTTTTAAATACTATATATAATATATTTTAATTAGTGTATACGTATTTACTTAATTTAAAAAGTATCTTTCCTTATATTTTGTTTGGAGTTTAGCTGTAAACATAAACTGTGTATAGATTAATATATTTCTAACGTTAAAGTAATTATGTACTTGTATGTAAAATAGCCACAGTAGATCAATTAACCATAAAATTATCGTATATTCTATCTTAACATTTCAGCTTATGCAGTTATTACTTCTGATATAATAAGATTCTGTTGATCTAATTAAACGTAATAACAGTGTACTAAATTTCAGAGGTCCATAATTATAATTATAGAGATATTTATAATTAATTACAAAATAATAATATATTCACCAAATAGCTGCATTTATACACAATCAAAAGGAAAAAGCATAATTTTGTGTATGTTTATCAAAATAACGTCTTGTCATAAATACTTGAAATAATTGAATTTTTCTCGGTAAAATTAGTGTGGAAATTGCAATCAAATTATATAAAAACGCAACAAGCACAAGTGTCATGTATCTTAAAGTAACCTTTTCCGTTATCTCGCCTGCAAAAAAGCTCTAGAAGAAGTTACTTGGAGGATAATGATACGCCGCAAAGCACGCGCTAAGCGTTAAAAGCATGAGCAACCTACATAATGCGTGGCAAGGTGCAGCTGTCCGCCTCGCGGAGACTTGAGAAAACGATAATTAGCTCATTTCAATAATTGACAAGCCACCGCTCTTGCAACTCGCAACGCATCTGGCGTCGTTGCAAACGATTCCCAATATCTCGACAGTCAGGAAGACACTTTTCTCGAAGGGCTTTAGCAATATAATATCGCCTAGTTTTTTTACAGACTAATAAAACACGGATAAGAACCTATCCGAAGGTGCTTCCAAGCGTCAATACACCGTGTACATTATTTCCTCATAGACAATTCTGGCGATGGCGCAACTGTAGCAAACAATAGAGGAACGTCAGAATGCAACATGTTCGCTGATGTTGATGGTAACGACCCTGCTGTCAGTTTCGCTATCATGAAAGCGCAATTATTGCTCTTTATCGTTAAGTCGAAGTCGCAGTAAACTTGCTCGAATTACAAGCTGAATTCGAAAAAAATTAGCGAACAAAAATGTTAAAGAATAGTACCGAAGAAATTCACGGCACCAGAATGTTACGAGGAAGAAAACACCTTCTAATAATATATTCCGCAAAGTCGTAACAATTTTTGTTGTATATATACTTGGATTTTTCATAGCTGCGTTTCGTGAAGCTGCGAATTACTCGAACCAAATGCTTGAATTGTTTGATGATGTTAATTAGATATTGATTCACGGGTGTTGTATACAGTTCACATAATTTTTAACAAATTTACGACGAATTAACTATATTAATATTCTGTAGTTTATTGAACATAAGAAATATTTTGAATTAAATGGTTTAATACGTTGTATAAAAAATTAATATGTATTATACAAATGTAGTATAATTTTATAAATCTTTGTCTTATCACGTAACGGAACATTAGAAATCATGCACGCTGAAAAAAGTATTTGATAACTATTATGAAATATATTTTTAATATGACCAATTATATTTATGATAATATTTATTGCTTCGAATTTAATATACAAATTGAAGTAATAATGACTATTAAATATTTACCATATTTGGTAATAATTATTACAGGAATTTACATATTAAATACATATTAAATTGGAAAATGGAACAATGTAAATCACTTCTTGGATCTTTAGATGAACATCATTTCCTAATTTGTATTTTGAAAAATAATTATATTTATATAAATTTACAACATTGACGTATGTACATTAGATAGATATCCAACTCTATTTTGCAAAATCTGTTTATACACTAATAATGATTCACATAATTTTTTAAATCCTTTTGTTGCTAAATTCCCAATACGTACGACATACACACGTGCATTAAATTAAATGTTCAAAATGCTTAATACATAGAAAATTTAATTACGTAAAAACAAAATTTATTCAGACATTTGTTGGTCCCGAGTGTAAATAGAATAATCGCGTGTACAAAAAAGCAAATGCTCAGAGTCTTCTACAGTGAAAAGCATTCGAAACGTTGTTGCTTCCGAAGTTGACCCTCGAAGTCGTAAGGCTACAAATTGCATTAAACAAATGTCTAAATTAATTTGAGATATGAAACAAAAGTGACTACATCATTTTCATGTTCATATAGATAAAACGAAATAGTTGCAATTCGTAAAGTAACTTAAAGGGTTGATTACCCAAGTGCGGAAAGACTTATAGTTTCGAGACGCAGGATAATGGGTAACGCGACCTAGTATGCAGTAACGATATTTATTCGATAAACAAAGTTCCAAAGTGGTCGGCAGTCCGACAGACTGGAACGTATATAAGTCCTCGGAGGCTTGTACTGTTAATGGTTACAATATATCAGGAAAGTTTTGTCGACCGTATATAGCTTGACATCTTTATAAGACGCGAACGATTGCGACTTGCCTGGCGCTGCAATGATCCCGTGCAATACAGTCACCCAATCTAATGGGGCCGACAAAAAGTCATTTCAACAGAGGATTCGCCGTTTGGCGGTAAGCTGTGCAAAAATAACGCGGCTTTGACTTATGGAATACACACCGAGTACTTATCGCAATTGAAATCTGCGCGCAGTGAATTCAATCTTAATAATAACTGACAAATGGTCGGCATTTTCGGATTCATTTTGATTACAATTCATTAAGATAATTAAGCAAAATTGTGATGAAATTTGAATGTATTTGGAACTCAAGTTGGACCAATACAAACAGTTCTGTATAATTCGCATTAGAATGAGATTGAGAAACGTCTCAATCACAACTTCGTCCATACTTCAAAGTTTAGCGAACATCCGTGTTGTTAATGCAAGAATTCCCGTACTGCGCCGCGCTCGATGCATCTCTTCAATGTACTGATTTTATAGTTGTAAATGGAGAACAATAACTAAGATCCGAAGTGGCATGATTAAACACGCGAAGTTGAGTAACTCCGAATAATAAGGCATCCCTGCACGAAATTGCGCTTGAGAAAGGATAAATGAAAAATTATTGCGACGCGTTGTTATCCGCTTAGGATATAAAAACGCGGTTCGTATTTCAAGACTATTTTTCACGCAGATAGCATGGATTTAGTTCAACAATTCACGCCGATCGTCGAGTCACTGATAGGGCACTTTTTTACCAAATTAGTCAACGTCGTTTGTATAGATACGTTGCAAGTGACTCAATGCAAGAACGATTTTCAGTGCATTCTGGCACGCCACCTCTTCCTATTGTGCTATATCCCTTTGCATGATAATTACAACGATAATGAGGGTTTACGATCGAAGCTCGCACATACTGGTAGGATCCACGGTATGTTTCCATTGCCGACAGTTCGACCCTCTTGACAACATTTGAATGCGAGTATATAAATTTATCGATCATTTTTATAAGATTAGCTTTAATTATATGCCATCAAAAATGTAACTCAAGCACCAACTATTTATCAGTGCGCAATTCTGATAACAAGAAAAATTTAAATCATATTGATTTCTATAATAAATTAGCGAATCATATCAGGTTGGCTGAACAGTTATGGCTGCTTATTTTAAGAATATATTTGCACTCGAAGCGAAAAGAAATTTATATTATAGATATTTTTTAGATTATATTTTACAATATATTTTTCAAATGATGCATTTAATTTAATTTGTAAGTGTCCATAAATACCAAATCCCGTTGGTGTATAATTAAAACGTAAAGGGTTGAACGTGGTTTGAAAAACATTTCAAGGTTTAAGAAAGCCGGCGCTAGACTTTTGAAATTGGAAAACAAACAAACCTATTACTGTAATATGAAAAGGGGGAGTCAAACGTTTGTTCGAAAGTTGAACAAGCATACGTTGCACGAACCACTGTGACACCACCAAGATGACAAGCACGACTACAAATAAACCCTCGTCGACGCTTAATCCGCACGAAAAGTATGAAAAGTAATTAAATGTCTGTACTACTATTCAGAGTTATTAAGACTGTTTCGAAGAACCGTATAGCATTCAATAATTGTTGACTTAAAATTTCAGTCTAAACTAGGAGACATTTTGCTTGCGTGCTTTTGTTCATCATAATTTACATTTCAGTTATACCGATTCCATTAAAATGCTGCTGAAACGTTCAATTGTTTTTTCGAAACTACGTCAATAAACAAAATTTCAAGTGTTTCGTTCAACTTACCGTTATATGGTGAATTTAGTTTATATGGATTACATTGACAACTAATTTTAATATATTTATAAAATAATTAACACAAAATTTATTCTCGATTTGCCCTAATCAATAATAGCTTATTTAGTAAATTAATATTTATATTATTTAAATGAAAAATTTCACCAAAAGTGCATCTTTCAAGGCGTTAATTTTACCCGGTATAGATTAGACTCAACTATGACGACTAATTATAAGTTTTGTAAATAGGCAATTTATTTATGTACACTTCATTATGACTACTTGTATATAGAGGAGAGTTTTAGAAGTCGCAGTGATAGACCTAGTGTCACGTGCCAAGTCAACAAACCGCAAAAATGGTTAGCGTGTGTTTACTAACGTGTCAGTGTCGACGCGTTACAAGGTTTCAAAATGTTTCGTGACCAAAAGCGAGATCTCGTGTTTCCAACATTATTTTTAATGCGAAAAAAAGCTCTGTAGAATTTACTTAGTCAATTACACCGCGACTTTCAATTAAAACAGTGTTGATCTATCGTTACATTGTAGAAGTTGATATTAATTGTATTTTCGTGGATTCGTTTACATTTATAAACTTTTTAATTCGATTATAATTAAATTGAGAATTTTTCTAATTAAATGTGCAACGTTTTATTTATAGACGAGTCGTTTACGTTTTCAACAACACAATATTAACTGTGACGTTAACATTTGTCAGATGAATTGATGAAGAAAACGTATAAGTTATATGCTCCAATTTTTAAAACTGACTTTGAAGTTTTAATGGAACACCATTTATCCGTTGCGTCATTCAGTTAATTTTAATGGGACCCAAATTAATAAACAGATCTCGTCGATTTTGTCAGATATGGCATAAAAACAATTGAATTGTATTAATATAAACGTTCCACTTAACATAATATTTATTGTGAAACAATTTTATGATTTATGTTATTTATTAATAATTATTTCTTATTCAATGGACTCTAAGTGTTTTATAAGAAAACTAATAAAATAATTGTTTAACGTTACAATGAGACTTAATGAATCCAAGTGTCAAAATGAAATAAGTATTGCGGTAAATAAAGGAATGTATCAAAGTTCAAGTACCTGATTTATTTTTGCAAACGTCGCAAAGTAAATATATAATTTAAAAATAACTGGTACTTTATTACGTCGTCATCTTTTCGATTATATGCGTTCATTCTAGTCAATGTAACCATACGTAATTAAATGCGATGACAAGTTGTATATGCGATAATGACAATTATATTGTAATATAATTAAAATGTCGAATTTGAAACGAATGCCTAATGTTTATACAAATTTATCGAACAGTCTAACGTGAATTTGCGACATCTGTAGCAAGGAAATTCCCCACTAAGTAGTTCAAAGGATAACAGGTGGTCGGACAGGAAACATAGGCTAATAAGAGCAGACACTGGCGAGTAGTTAGCATAACAATCGCAAACGGCTACTGTACACCATACGTGTTGTACGCGAATGATTTACGTGAATGCAAGCGTCCTATCATTTCGACTGGAACGCTCGATGGGTTTCACTGCGGTTTTCCTGTACAGTTTTCACAATTGATCATAGCATATTCGTTGTCCTTTCGAGCTTCATAAAATTTCAAGTGAAATCGGAGAAAGTTTTCTATCTACTTTTTATCAAACAAAACACATCGAACGAGAAGTCATTAAGCGATGATAATTAATGCATGCAACGTGTGATGTAAACTTTAGATTTGTTTATTTTGAATCACTAACCTTAAGACTCGTTAACCGTACAATTTAATATTTTATACGTTACATTTCAGTTAATTATTAATTTATTCAAACTGCTTGCTAATTTATTGAAAATTAAGAATGAATATTATTATTTAATAGAAATTAACTATTAGGAATGTTAGTTTCCATAATATTACGCTTGTACATGCGGAAAATATTAATATTAATATAAAAGCACACAGAATTCCGAATTTATGGAAATTGACTTTTGTCTTTCTCTCTATAAAAGTATTAATTAAAAATTATATTTAAAAATATTCCATTTAATAAAGCAGAAACCAAATATATATAAATAAAACGAATGTATATATGTGTGTGTGTGCTCGAAATGCAGTAATTGCATTCAAATATACACATTATGTAGAATATAAGGTTAATTAATAATTTTACTGATTGTATCACATTCAAAGCAGTAAAAAAATTGAATAAATAAAACATCTACTCTACAGTCAATGAATATCGATCACATTATTTACTACCAAATATTTATTGCACTACTTACTACGCAAGTGTGTTAAGTCGACAAATGAGTCGTCGTTACAATTGGTAAGCGTTACTTACGAAATAGCAAATCATGCTTTGAAGCCGCAAATGTCTGTTGAAGGGAAAAAGTTAACTAAAAAATAATGCATAGCCAAAGCCCTACAAAGTGTTGTCTCACAGAATAACCGTGAGACGGGCAAAGAAGAAGGAAGACTACTTCCGGCGGATACGCGTCATTTTTGTCACGATCGCAACATAGGTTGTTGTATTATAAGCGACTACTGTTGTGGGCTGGTCAGTGTGTCTTTATTTCAATCGATAATGATCTGTAACCGCCGCCATCGTCATCGTATGTACTTGCAAGCATGAGAATAACTGCATCGGCGCATCGAAATAACTCGAGTGGAACGCTGACGAAGACAAGGAATAAACACCAGACTTTGTGAAAAGTGGTGCTATCGGATGTGCATGCGACTCTAATGAAACGATTTTATCAGCTTAAAAGAATATTGAAATTATTTTATAAGTTTGTCCTTGCTTAATATGTAAGTAACAATTAAACTGGCTGTAATAATATACGTTATACATTACCAATAATTATAATCAAATAATTAATGCAAATTCAAAATTAAATATTCTGCAAAACATTCATTTTAACTTATAATAAAATTAAATAATATACGCCACAGTGTTTGTAACTGTCTTATTTCGGGCAATAAAATAAATAAAAATTAATAATGTTTAAAAATGTATAAAAATGTTTTTATTTTACAATTGAGTTTATGAATATAATTATTTATAACAGGTATAAAAATAAAAAACTATTTGAAGTAATTAAAACCAATACTCTCATTTAAGACAGAAGTCAATTCCTTTTTCGAAGACGTTCATAAAAAGTTTGTGGCGTCTGGTAGGCGTAAGCTCACGCCTACTAATTACATCAGAAGACGGTACCGAAACAGCGTGAATACAATGACTTAAAGCGATGGTCAGCAACAAGAAAAACCCACGCGTATAACCAATCGAAGAATAGATGTGTGGCGCATCGAGGCAGAAGGCTTCGCGAAAACAGCCGGTCGTCTACTGCGCCAAGTAATTACATTCGAGTAGTGACAAAAAGCTGGGTCTCGATGCAAACGCGAACGCAGCCGTAAGTCGTTAATTATAGGCCGCCTCTGATTGATCTTCGGTCACTCTATATATACCTTTAACCGCTCGCAGCCGTCACGAATGATACTTCACAAACACCAATGTCGATATTGCCTCGTGACACGCGCACCTTTCTTTGGGTTTGGGTTTATTATCCAGATAAAAAAAATTAATTGAAAAATACCACTAGTCGAGATTTGTATTATTTAGACTTACCTCAAAGTGCATTGTAATTACAAAAAAAATGTTTATCTAAAATGTAAAAATTACAAAATTATATTGTTAAGTTTACAAATTGTATTAAATATATTTCCATTTTAAAATTTTCAGTTCACATACATTAAACTTGCTTAATGTGGTTAATTAATTTTAAATATTGTTTTAGAAAATCGTATTGGAGAAATTGACAAAGTGTATAAATTGAGAATAAGGTGAGATTCATATTATGTATTTTTTTCAAAAGTAAGTATTAATTTTATTGTGCAATGTATTATTAAAAAAATGTTTAATGTTTTCCGTAGTAAATTTGTCTTTACAAATGAATAATATACGTACATGATTTTGCCCTACTTTTAAATATATTCTCTATATTCAAGACTCCTGAATGTTTTGTATATATTATTACGATATATTCTTTTATTAAATGTAACTTGATATACAATTACATTCTGCTTCGTACTTATAAAACAAGTTTATAATTAACGTATTGCAGTACACGATAAACTAAGTGAATCTTTGCTTAAAATCTTAATGTGTGAGGTGACAAAGGTATAAGAGAAAATTTAACAAAGCTGCGTTACAAAAACCGTTTAAAACACAATTTCAGAATATTCTTGTGAAAACGATATATGTAATGGAAAAAGAAAATTACACGCCTGATAGGATGATGTTTTGCATATCGACATGTCATACGTTAACGAATGCAGATTAGGTATTTTACGTGTAACCACGTCGAGAGGTACACCAGCAAAGGATTCTCCTAGACCTTTTTGCCTCCCTTGCGAATCTTCGCCTACACGTACCACATCAACATACGCGTTGCAACGTACGTAAATACATGTTCAGCATGGCGCTAGCATATCTGCATGGTGATACTGCAAAGTGGATAACCAAATATGTAAGCGGATATTGGCTATACATATTTATAGAGAGGACCAGGTACAACGAGCGCTTCACGTTGCCTTTTCTCAGAGGACCCTATCACCATTTTTAACCGCTTTTGAATGTAATGGTCCTTACGGTTTACTTTGAAAATGCAAGTTTGACGAAACGTAATATGTATATTGTAAGCCCGAGTATGAAAATAATTACGTATGCATATCTTTTTTTATAATCGGATAAAAATGCAAAAAATGTGTTCACAGTAGAAAGATGAAAATTATTCTTTCTTTGTATGCACATTTCTGAAGTTGTATCATATTTGATGCATGCTCCAATGCAAACAAAATTAATTCAATTATTTAAACCGCGAATTCGTATTTATAATACAATCTTAATTTATTAACGTGGCTGTAATGTTGTTAAGGTTTACATATTTCTAAATAATGATAGCTTATTAATATCAATAAACACCGAATTTTAACATATTGGATATGTTATGTGTCGTATACAACAATTTATTACATTTTTGTATTGATCGTAAATGTAATGACATTTTTTCACTTCCGTCTTCTGTTGTTTCGTTTCGCCAGAGGAAAAAGTTCGTTAATAAAAACTATTACCGAAGAAACCAGGTGACGTGTGAGTTGGTCTCGGTTCGAGCAAGGTGGACAAAGTATGTCCTAAATCGTTTCAATGGTGGAAAGTTTTTCTCTCGAGTGATTCGCTGACTCGCGCGGCCAATTTGCAAGGTGCAGTCAGTCGCATTAGTCAAGGCGCCTATCGCTGTGCAACCATCGCGTAACGGTAATGTGCTCCTTACGATTCGTCCAGCTCTTTTCAGTCGCAATGACGTTAATGATCTGGTTAATTACCAAGCGACACAGAAAAATTAAACAACCAGCAAAACAAGACCAAGTAC